>JAVSCE010006499.1:0-96433 GCA_032199065.1 Smutsia gigantea
AAAGAAAGAAAGAAAGAAAGAAAGAAAGAAAGAAAGAAAGAAAGAATAAAGAAAGAAAAGAAAAAACAAAAATAAAACAAAACAAAAAAAACAAAAAAAAAAGCCCACCGGACGTAGATTCTGTGGGAGTGCTGTAGGTGGCACTATTGTCCCACTATTCCACAGCTGTGACTGCGCCGCTCCGCAGGGCCCTTTATTGCTCTGGAAGGGGTGGGAACGAATAGGAGGCTGTTGATCTCAGTGAGAAGTGTAAGTATGGGTACGCTTCCTCAGTCGCCAGCTAAGGCGTCTGAAACTCCCCAGGACTCCCAGCCTGCTGGGCTGAGTGTGCTGGGGCGATCTGGCTCCTCCGCTGGGCTCCTGTCTCTTTAAGACCGCTGAAGAAAGTGCGCTTTTTTTTTTTCCTTCCCGGGAGCCAGCTGCAAGCACCCTGGTGCGTTCCCCGCTCAAATCCTGCCCCTGTGTCTCTCCAATCTCCGCTGCACTGCGCAATGTGGGTCAGCGCTCCCCGCGCAGATCACCGGGGCTGGCTACTTCGCGGGGTGTGCTTCCACTCCCTCCCGGCTCGGAATCCTCTCCTCCCGCCAGTGCGCTGAGGTGGGGGAGGGCTCGGGTCCCGCCGGGTCGCGGCTTCGTATCTTACCCACCTCTTGGGGTGCCGAGTCCTCTCGGGTGTAGCTGCACGCTGTGCGCTTTCCTGTGTATTCTTGTCTCTCTTTTAGGAATAGATTTCTGTGTTTTCGTAGATAAATATAGTGTTGGGAGGAGATTTCTGCCACCCTGCTCACACCGCCATCTTCCCGGAAGTCCCCAGAGTTACTTTAGACTCAACATAGCTAAATTCCTCTGAGTCCCTGAACTTCTTCTTCCTCCTTTTTTCCATACTGAAAGGTGATACATGAACTGAGAGCTCCCCCTGGAAACCTAGGTGTCATCCAGGGGGCCTCTTTGGGCCCTCGCTTCTGACCACATAGGAAGCCCTATGGCTTCTAGTTTAACCTCTTCAGACCCTCTCCACCTCCCTCCACCCTCACTGCCTCCAATCAGCTCAGACTGCCATTATCATGTACGGACTTTGCTGCAACAGTCTGTAAGTGGGCTTTCTTGCCTTCCTTCCTGACCCACTTCTGTCCCGTTTCCACTCTGCAGCATGTGACTGCTGGCCATGTCACTTCCCTGCTCTCACATACCATTGTCTCCCAACGGCATACAGAGCAACCCGGCCCTCTCACAGGAAGTCACAAACCTTCATGATCTATCCTCTCACCTTTCCAGTTACCTTTTCTGACTCCTAACCTGCAATTTAGTTTACAGACATTCCAAACTTCTGGCAGCTCACCAACTTGTCAGACTCTCACACTCACACTTCAACTTTTAGCACATGTCATCCATTTACTTGACTCCTCCTACCTGGCCTTTTCTTAGCTGGCTCACAGAAACCCTTCAGGTCCCAGCTGAGATACCGCTTCCTCTGGGAAGCCTGCCTACACCTTCCTTCATCCCCCAGGAGTCAGATAAGCACTTGTCTTTCGCGTTCCTGCAGCACTTTGTGCTTATGTTGATCGCATCATTTATTAGCACACTCCTTTTTAATGATCCATTTCTTGCCCTCTTGTCTTCTTCTGTTTGCAGATTGGATTGCATTCATAGTTATAAGTCCTGTGCATAAAACAGCACCTAGAATAATTGTTTTCTGGAATAAATGATCAAATGTGTGAATTTAGCACCTGTTTGCTGCACCCCGTCATGATCTCACAGCTCATTCTGGGTCTGATTAATCCATCAAGTCAGGATTCAGAAGATTAAGGTGCCTCAGGATTTCAGATGCTGAAGCTGTGGGAACCACGAGTTCTTATCACTTGATGACTCATGTCTACTCCAAGTTTCACTTTTAATTTGCAGATTCAAAGCAGTAAACATGTTTCTTGAATAACTCAAATTTCTACTCAGCCTCAACTAACTGCATGTATTTTTATCATTTTGCCCACTACTAGCTCTTTCCTTGACTGAGACCCTCAACCCTGCTGTTTACAGTGGCATTTCATTAAACTATGGTGGTTACACAAATAATAAGTCATCCCCTCTTCCCAAAAGCCTCTGATATGGAATTTGTATGAGTTACCAACTCCCTTCTCCTCTCTTCAAGATTATCCTGAATCTATCTGTAATCCTGAATCTGTTTGTAAATATTACTGGGCTCTGATGCCTGAGGGCTTATTCTGTATTACAAAAGCTTTCAAAGGATTTACTTCAAAAGAAGACCCTATAAATAAGAAGTAAAAATTCACTTTATAAGGTCTCTTTTAAGCCATTTTCAGCTATAGATTTTGCGCTAAACAATTCCAGTATCATAATGACTATCTTGCATTCAGTCAACAAACTTCTACTGAATGTCAAACATGCAGTCAGGAATTGAAGGTACAAAGATGAATGAGATGCAGGCCTTGATCTTAGGGTGTCTACAAGAGGAGAGAGACTTAAACAAAAAGAAAAAACAATTGCATTAAAGTTAGATGAGCCCAGTTCCCCCAGAATATCAAATACATACCTCTGTTATTATAGTCTAATAATCTGTTTTTCTTGTATGTCATTGTGGCACTAAACTGCTGACCCTGGAACATTACAACTAAAGAGAAACTTCACTAACAAACTTTCAATCATTTTGTTTTAACTGATGAGGGTTTTGTTATTGTTTGTTTATTACATAAAAGGACAAATAATGCAACAAAAAAAATTGATCTGCTATCCCACACTTAGATTACATTCTGTATTTCCTAGTTCTCTCCTTTGATCCTGTGGTTTGGACCAGAAGGACAGCTGCTTTGGGTCTGGGCAGCACAGACAGCTCTTCCGCTTTTACTGATACAGCCAGGGTCAAAAAAAAAAAAAGGCTGGGAAGTTCTAGACAAAGTTCTACTCCTAATTTCAATCATTCTCCCTTCAAACCAGATTAAGAATCAGAAGAACTCAGATGAAAATGGTGCCTGAGTGATTATTTCTTCCAGTCCCTCCTTTTACAGGTTGGAAGAATGCTCAGAGAAGGGGCAGTGTTGTGTCCCAGGCAATCCTGCAGGGTCGGTGGGGAATTAAGGAGGAGCTAACTCGTGTCTTCTTTTCTAATGTCCTCTGTCCAAAGAAGAACAATAAAAATGATGAGGAGAATTCAGAAGTAATGGGTATATGTCCCAGACGGGGTCACAGGAAAAGTATTTTGAGTGCTTCCGTTGAAACCTGACAATTAATGGACGTAGTTGACTAAATTATAATGAAGTGGATTAGGCAAATTTGAACTTACTCCATTCTATTTTTACATCTCTTCCCCAGAGCACACTTATTCCAGATCTATGTATTCAACTGCCTGCTAGTCATTTCCGCTTGTAGATTTCACAACCATGTCCCAATCTTAGTCATTATCTCCATAACCACACCACCGCTAGGCCAGATCTCTCTCAGGGTATAGAGGCACTACTTGGCCAGTGGCCAAGCCAGATATCACCAAATTATCCTGGCCCCACTCTCCAACATCCTTCTAGTCAATCCAGTTCCATCAGCCGGTCTGTGTTCAAAGTGAAAATTATACGATCGTACAGTGAGTTGGAATCAGAAGAAGAGTCCCCGACCAGATGGCCGTATCTCAGGACAGACTGCCTTGTACTCTTCCTATTGCTCCTTCTTCACTCATCCCGCTTGTAAAAACCATTCCTATCAAGCAGTCCTACGGTATGTCTAACCCAGGTCCATCCTGCTGTGTTTATAGTCATTTGATCTTGTTATTTTCTAATTTAATGAAGCCGACACAGGGGAGAGTAAAAGAGAAAGTTCGAGGCCATGAGGTTACAGAAGAAAGTAACTGAGAACTTTGCTGTTAAGAAGTTCACCAACCATGAGAACCCAGTCATAAATAACTACAATTTGAGAATTTCCGTGAATCGGAGTTAGGAGCCACATGCTGGGAAGCACTGAAGACAAATAGGGAAATACTCATTTTTACTAGGTTCCAGAGTTCCAGGGAGGAAGAAACATTAGGTCTTTTAACCTCAATGTATAATAAAAATTTCAAAATTTGTATTGAGCATAAAAATCATACTGGGAGAAAATAATGAGAAAAACCACAGTTCTAGAAAATATTAGACGGGTTTACACAATGAGTAATTTTTGCCTAATTGTATGCTGCTCTTGAAAAGTCCCTTCCTCTTTCTCATTCTTGCTTCTTAAGACATCTCAGGTATCCTGTCTTCTAGAAGCCTGGGCCTGTTTGCCCACTGCAGTCTGGGTCAGATTCCCTTCCTCTGTGCGTCCATTTCAACTGGTATTTCCCTCAGTTATCATGCTTGAGGTCACTATCCAATTACCAGTCTATCTCCCCTGAAGGACTGTGAGTTCTTTGCCAACAAAACCAACTTTTATCCATCCTTTTATCCCAAATTTCAAGCACAGGTCTGGATTCATAGTAAGAGAAAGTCAGTGTTTGCTAAAAACATGAATGCATGAAAAGTAAGTAAATACTGCAACTAGATACAAACTGAGTTGGCCTGGAGACAGGGGAGAAGAGAGGAGCTTTGTAAAAGTAGTAAGAAAGCAGAGATAGAAAATTAGGCTAAGAAGAACAAAATGATTAAATGTATATTATGAAAATTTATTATATATATATTAATGTTGATTAGATATTTGTTATACATAATATATTTACACACACACACACATATTTGTAATTTAAATGAATGGCTAATCTGAAAAGATATCAAGAAAAAACTCAGAAGCCAAGTGCCAGGTGGAACCAAAATCCAGAGATAGAAACTAAAGCCTCAACTGCCTTGGGGGCATCCGTGATCCTTTGTGATAGAGCACACCTATCTAAACAGACTCAAGAAAACACAGGCAATGCCTAGAGCCTGATCAAGGAAAGTAGGAAACTCCTGCATGAAGCCAGAATAACCAAGAACTATATCCTTAATAATAAAAAAAAAAAGTGACAGTAGAAAAATTACCCACCAGAAAGAGAGTGCAAAGAAATCTGTCTACCACTGACTTGGAATGTTAACTGTCAGCAAAATATCTTTCAAGAATAAGAGCAAAAATTTAAAACCCAATATACACAAGCTTAGTAATGCAGGGGAGCTGGTGGGGGGTGGGGAAATATCCCCAGAGCAGTATTAACCAGCATTTGAACCTCAGGTATCTTTGGAGTCTGAAATACCTATATATCAAAAAGGTCCAAGCCAAGAATTTATTGTCATCATCTCAAGTAGTCTTCTAGTGCCTAGCAGAAGCAAAAGTAGGTATTCCCTGGAGTAATTTGGGAATTCAAACCAGACTCCAAATAATTTGAACAGGTGATGTTTCAGGGACACTAAAACAACAGGAACAAACCACAGGTACACAAGGGAACTGGCCATCATGAATACAGTCAGCCAAAGAAGCAACAGGGTATTAAATTCTGCAGAGAAATCAGACACTAAAAATCATTTGAGTATAAATGTACATATATATGCTAAAATAAAAAGAAGGAATCAAAAATATGACTAGGAGATTTTTTAAAATGACCGTGTAGATCTGAAAAATAACCAAATACATTTTCTAGAAATAAACATTATTATGAGTCAAAGTGATCTGGCCAATGGATAAATAAGCTGAAGACTGGTCAGCAGTTGTTATCCATGATGCAGTACAGCTACATAAACATGTATAAACTATGAAATACAGGAAGAAAGACACAGAATAAGGAGGTGCAACATAAAGAAAATCAGAGTCCAGAGGTTTTTTTATTGAGAAAAGGGGCAGAATTAAAACTTAAAATCATGGTAACTTAAATTTTTCATGACCAATGAAAAGTTATATCTTCAAATTCTGGTAGGATGGAACTTCCGGGAAGATGGCGGTGTGAGCAGGGTGGCAGAAATCACCTCCCAACACTATATTTATCTACGAAAACACAGAAAATACATCTATTCCTAAAAAAGAGACAAGAATACACAGGAAAGCGCACAGCGTGCAGCTACACCCGAGAGGACTCAGCACCACAAGAGCCGGGTAAGATACGGAGCCACGACGCGGCGGGACCCGAGCACTCCCCCACCCCAGTGCACCGGCGGGAGGAGAGGATTCAGAGCCGGGAGGGAGTGGAAGCACACCCCGCGAAGTAGCCAGCCCCGGTGATCTGCGCGGGGAGCGCTGACCCACATTGCGCAGTGCAGCGGAGATTGGAGAGACAGAGCGGCGGGATCTGAGCAGGGAACGCGCCAGGGTGCTTGCAGCCGGCTCCCGGGAAGGAAAAAAAAAGCACGCGCTTCCTTCAGCGGTCTTAAAGAGACAGGAGCCCAGCGGAGGAGCCGGATCGCCCCAGCACACTCAGCCCAACAGGCTGGGAGTCCTGGGGAGTTTCAGATGCCTTGGCTGGCGACTGAGGAAGCGTAGCCATACTTAACACTTCTCACTGAGATCAACAGCCTCCTATTCGTTCCCACCCCTGCCAGAGCGATAAAGGGCCCTGCAGAGCGGCACAGTCACAGCTGTGGAATAGTGGGGCAATAGCGCCACCTAGAGCATTCCCACAGAATCTACATCCGGTGGGCATTTTTTTTGTTTTTTTGTTTTGTTTTGTTTTGTTTTGTTTTTGTTTTTTCTTTTCTTTCTTTTTTCTTTCTTTCTTTCTTTCTTTCTTTTTTCTTTTTTTTCTCTTTTTTTTTCTTCTCTTTTTAAAGTCTTAAAGAGCCCAGCTGACATATGTGGCAACTATCAGTGACCAATTATACAGCCATGAAAAGACAGAGGAATATGGTTCAGACCAAAATCAACCAGACAACCCCAGAGAGGGAGTCTGAAGGGATGGAAATGCACAGCCTCCCTGAAAAAGAATTTAGAATAAAAGTCATTACCATGCTGATGGACCTACAGAGAAATGTGCAAGAGCTGAGGGAGGAAGTGAGGGAACTGAGGAAAGACAATACAGAAATCAGACAAGCGATCGACGGGCTTAACAGCAGAATGGATGAGATGCAAGAGACTGTTAATGGAATAGAAAACAGAGAACAGGAGTACAGAGCAGCTGAGGCAGAGAGAGATAAAAGGATTTCTAGGAATGAAAGAATATTAAGAGAACTGTGTGACCAATCCAAACGGAACAATATTCGCATTATAGGAGTACCAGAGGAAGAAGAGAGAGAAAAAGGGATAGAAAGTGTCTTTGAAGAAATAATTGCTGAAAACTTTCCCTCGCTGGGGAAGGAAGTAGTCTCGCAGTCCACCGAAGCTCATAGATCTCCCAACACAAGGGACCCAAGGAAGACAACACCAAGACACATAATAATTAAGATGGCAAAGATCAAAGATAAAGACAGGGTATTAAAGGCAGCTAGAGAGAGAAAAAAGATCACCTACAAAGGAAAACCCATCAGACTATCATCAGACTTCTCAACAGAAACCTTACAGACCAGAAGAGAATGGCATGATATATTTAACGTTATGAAACAGAAGGGCCTCGAACCAAGAATATTGTATCCAGCACGATTATCGTTTAAATATGATGGAGGGATTAAACAATTTCCAGACAAACGAAAGTTGAGAGAGTTTGCCTCTCATAAACCACCACTACAGGATATCTTAAATGGACTGCTCTAGATGGAGGCACACCTAAGTCTAAAAAGATGTCACCAGAGAAAATAAAATCATAGCAAAGAAAGCAGACCATCCAAATACTAACTCAAGGCAAAGAATAAAACACCTATTATAGAAAGAATGGAGGAGGAGGAATAAGAAGGGAGAGAAAGAAAGAAACATCAGACTGTGTTTACAATAACTTAACAAGAAAGTTAAGTTAGATTGTTAGATAGTAAAGAAGCAACCCTTGAACCCTTGGTAACCACGAATCTAAAGCCAGCAATGGCAATAAGTACATATCTATCAATAATCACCCTAAATGTAAATGGACTGAATGCACCAATCAAAAGACACAGAGTAACAGAATGGATAAAAAAGCAAGACCCATCTATATGCTGCCTACAAGAAACTCACCTCAAATCCAAAGATATACACAGACTAAAAGTGAAGGGATGGAAAAAGATATTTCATGCAAACAACAAAGAGAAAAAAGCAGGTGTGGCAGTACTTGTATCAGACAAAATAGACTTCAAAACGAAGAAAGTAGCAAAAGATAAAGAAGGACATTACATAATGATAAAGGGGTCAGTCCAACAAGAAGATATAACCATTATAAATATATATGCACCCAACACAGGAGCGCCAGCATATGTGAGACAAATACTAACAGAATTAAAGGAGGAAATAGACAGCAATGCATTCATCTTAGGAGACTTCAACACACCACTCACTCCAGAGGACAGATCAACCAGACAGAAAATAAGTAAAGACACAGAGGCACTGAACAACACACTAGAACAGATGGACCTAACAGACATCTACAGAACTCTACACCCAAAAGCAACAGGATACACATTCTTCTCAAGTGCACATGGAACATTTTCCAGAATAGACCACATACTAGGCCACAAAAAGAACCTCAGTAATTTCAAAAATATTGAAATCCTACCAACCAACTTCTCAGATCACCAAGGTATAAAACTAGAAATAAATTTTAGAAAGAAATCAAAAAGGCTCACAAATACATGGAGACTTAACAACATTCTCCTAATTAATCAATGGGTTAACGACCAAATCAAAACAGAAATCAAAGAATATATGGAGACTAATGACAACAACAACACAAAGCCACAACTTCTGTGGGACGCAGCAAAGGCAGTTCTAAGAGGAAAGTATATTGCAATCCAGGCCTATTTAAAGAAGGAAGAACATTCCCAAATGAATAGTCTAAAGACACAATTACTGAAATTGGAAAAAGAAGAACAAATGAGGCCCAAAGTCACCAGAAGGAGGGACATAATAAAGATTAGAGAAGAAATAAATAAAATTGAGAAGAATAAAACAATAGAAAAAATCAATAAAACCAAGAGCTGGTTCTTTGAAAAAATAAACAAAATAGATAAACCCCTAGCCAGACTCATTAAGAGAAAAAGAGAATCTACACACATAAACACAATCAGAAATGAGAAAGGAAAAATCACGACGGACCCCACAGAAATACAAAGAATCATAAGAGAATATTATGAGAATCTATATGCTAACAAGCTGGAAAACATAGAAGAAATGGACAACTTCTTAGAAAAATACAACCTTCCAAGACTGACCAAGCAAGAAACAGAAAAACTAAACAGACCAATCACCAGTGACGAAATCGAATTGGTAATCAAAAAACTACCCAAGAACAAAACCCCTGGGCCTGATGGATTCACCTCTGAATTCTACCAGACATATAGAGAAGAAATAACACCGATTCTCCTTAAAGTTTTCCAAAAAATAGAAGAGGAGGGAATACTTCCAAACTCATTCTATGAAGCCAGCATCACTCTAATACCAAAACCGGGCAAAGACCTCACCAAAAAAGAAAATTACAGACCAATATCCCTGATGAACGTAGATGCAAAAATACTCAACAAAATATTAGCAAACCGAATTCAAAAATACATCAAGAGGATCATACACCATGATCAAGTGGGATTCATCCCAGGGATGCAAGGATGGTACAACATTCGAAAATCCATCAACATCATCCACCACATCAACAAAAAGAAGAACAAAAACCACATGATCATCTCCATAGATGCTGAAAAAGCATTTGACAAAATTCAGCATCCATTCCTGATTAAAACTCTCAACAAAATGGGTATAGACGGCAAGTACCTCAACATCATAAAGGCTATATATGACAAACCCACAGCTAACATCATACTTAACGGCGAGACGCTGAAAGCTTTTCATCTAAGATCGGGAACAAGACAGGGATGCCCACTCTCTCCACTGTTATTCAACATAGTACTGCAGGT
Organism: Smutsia gigantea; assembly: GCA_032199065.1. NCBI lineage: Eukaryota > Metazoa > Chordata > Mammalia > Pholidota > Manidae > Smutsia > Smutsia gigantea. Next base: position 9,897 of record JAVSCE010006499.1, read on the forward strand.
CCTAGCCACAGCAATCAGACAAAACAAAGACATACAAGGCATCCAGATTGGTAAAGAAGAAGTCAAATTGTCACTATTTGCAGATGACATGATACTGTACATAAAAAACCCTAAAGATTCCATTCCAAAACTACTAGAACTAATATCTGAATTCAGCAAAGTTGCAGGATACAAAATTAACACACAGAAATCTGTTGCTTTCCTATACACTAATGATGAACTAACAGAAAGAGAAATCAGAAAAACAATTCCATTCACAATTGCATCAAAAAGAATAAAATACCTAGGAATAAACCTAACGAAGGAAGTGAAAGACCTGTACTCTGAAAACTACAAGACACTCCTAAGAGAAATTAAAGAGGACACTAACAAATGGAAATGCATCCCATGCTCTTGGCTAGGAAGAATAAATATTGTCAAAATGGCTATACTACCTAAAGCAATCTACAGATTCAATGCAATCCCTATCAAACTACCAACAGCTTTCTTCAATGAACTGGAACAAATAATTCTAAAATTCATATGGAACCACAAAAGACCCCGAATAGCCAAAGCAATCCTGAGAAGGAGGAATAAAACAGGGGGAATTACACTCCCTGACTTCAAGCTCTACTACAAAGCCACAGTAATCAAGACAATTTGGTATTGGCACAAAAACAGACCCACAGACCAGTGGAACAGAATAGAAAATCCAAACATTAACCCAAACATATACAGTCAATTAATATTTGATAAAAGTGCCTTGGATATACAATGGGGAGATGACAGCCTCTTCAGCAGCTGGTGTTGGAAAAACTGGACAGCTACATGTAAGAGAATGAAACTGGACTACTGTCTAGCCCCATACACAAAGGTAAACTCAAGGTGGATCAAAGACTTGAATGTAAGTCATGAAACCATAAAACTCTTAGAAAAAAACATAGGCAAAAATCTCTTGGACATAAACATGAGCAACTTCTTCATGAACATATCTCCCCGGGCAAGGGAAACAAAAGCAAAAATGAACAAGTGGGACTATATCAAGCTGAAAAGCTTCTGTACAGCAAAGGACACCATCAGTAGAACAAAAAGACATCCTACAGTATGGGAGAATATATTCATAAAAAACGTATCTGATAAAGGGTTGACATCCAAAATATATAAAGAACTCATGCACCTTAACAAACAGAAAGCAAATAATCCAATTAAGAAATGGGCAGAGGACATGAATAGACACTTCTCCAAAGAAGAAATTCAGATGGCCAACAGGCACATGAAAAGATGCTCCACATCGCTAATCATCAGAGAAATGCAGATTAAAACCACAATGAGATATCACCTCACACCAGTGAGGATGGCCAACATCCAAAACACAAACAACAACAAATGTTGGCGAGGATGTGGAGAAAAGGGAACCCTCCTACACTGCTGGTGGGACTGCAAATTAGTTCAACCATTGTGGAAAGCAGTATGGAGGTTCCTCAAAAAACTCAAAATAGAAATACCATTTGACCCAGGAATTCCACTCCTAGGAATTTACCCTAAGAATGCAGCAGCCCAATTTGAAAAGGACAGATGCACCCCTATGTTTATTGCAGCACTATTTACAATAGCCAAGAAATGGAAGCAACCTAAGTGTCCATCAGTAGATGAATGGATAAAGAAGATGTGGTACATATACACAATGGAATATAATTCAGCCATAAGAAGAAAACAAATCCTACCATTTGCAACAACATGGATGGAGCTAGAGGGTATTATGCTCAGTGAAATAAGCCAAGCCGAAAAAGACAAGTATCAAATGATTTCACTCATATGTGGAGTATAAGAACAAAGAAAAAATACTGAAGGAACAAAACAGCAGCAGACTCACAGAACCCAAGAACGGACTAATAGTTACCAAAGGGAAAGGGACTGGGGAAAATGGGCGGGAAGGGAGGGATAAGAGGGAAAAAGGGGCATTACGATTAGCAGATGTAATGTTGAGGGGGCACGGGGAGGGCAGTGCAACTCAGAGAAGACAAGTAGTGATTCTATAGCATCTCACTACGCTGATGTACAGTGACTGTAATGGGTTTGGTGGGGGGGACCTGATGAAGGGGTAGTTTAATAATCGTAATATTGCACATGTAATTGTAAATTAATGATAATAAAATAAATTATAAAAAATAAAATAAAATAAAACACCCACAAAAAAAAAAAAGAAATGTCAGCTGGCAACAAAGCCTGGCAGTGGCAGGAGGTGGTAGCCCTCAGAGCTAGCGCTGCTTTAAAAACCCAAAACATGGAAAAACAATACAGATATTATGAACTTGTGTTCCTGTTCCAGCTTTACTGCTAAATAAAGCACAACACAGCCCCTTAATCTCTCTGGTCTTAAAACAGTCTATAAAATGAGGAATAGGATTAGATCAGTGGTTCTCCTGGCTTAGGGTAGAGGGAACTATCAGAAATATGCTGAAATCTACTAAGGATCATGCTCTAAATTAAATGCCAGCCTCCTCCCCTCATAAAAAAAAAATTCTGGTAGGATAAATTTAAAGAAGTATTTTATCATCTAGACATATTCCAGAGAAACTAAAGCTATTGAAGACAAAAAAAAAAAAGAGAAGTTAAGAGTATCAGAAAGAAAGGACAGATTTCCTACTGAAGAATGGTAATTGTACTGACAGTAACTCACTACACCAACCAGGTGTGATGAAAAGCAGATCAGGCAAGTATCTATAAATTGTTAATACATTAACTGTCAGCAAAATATCTTTCAAGAATCAGAGCAAAAATTTAAAACCCAATATACACAAGTTTAGTAATCTTTACTACCCACAGACACACACGAAACAAATTCAATGTTCTTCAGAAAGAAATAAAATGACTCCAGAAGGAAAGTCTAAGAATGAAGAAGAAATGCTGGTCAAAGAAAATGCTATGGGTACTTCTAAACTGATATTGAGGGTAAAAACAATGATCGTAATAAAAATACCTTATTCATGCGGTTATAAAAAGGAGAGAAATGTTTCTATATAATTGTTAACAGTTATATTCAGAAGAGGAATGATGGAAATAAAATAAAACCCTCACAGCATTTGGGAGACAAGTAAATCTATTAATTAACTTTATATTCTGCCAATTTAAGTTGCCTGATTAAATTTCTAGACTAATAAGAAAATGTAGACTGCTTAATTTCCAATAAGTAGAATAGATGGAATGAGAAATTATACTTAATCTGGAAATATTACTTAATCTGTCCAAAGGAAAGCAAGAAAAATTTTTAGAAGAGGAAAAAAATGGACAAATAGAATGTATAAATAAACAGAATTTACAAAATAATTTGAATAACATATAAATATAAAAATTATTAGAGAATAATTGAATAATAAAACATGAATTTATTCCCAAGGCAACCTACCTAAAATGCAAAGATATAGAAATACTTCTGTGTATAAAATATCTTTTAAAATGAGAACAAGAGGAAACTGGGCTGAGTATAGACTGAAGCTGCAGTTTCTGTGCTCAGTTTTCCCCAAAGAGAAATGTTCTTATCGTCTGAAGCTCTTTGTGCATGGTGATCTGTTTTCCTTCGCTGACATCTCCGTGTGAAGCCTCAGGTTCTTTTACCACTATTATAGCTGACATCACACTATCTTGAAATGCCCTAGATGTTTCATTTCTTCTCTGCAGAAATGTCACAGACTGCTTCTTCTTTGTCTCCCCATGTAGACATCAGCAGCCATGGCTTCTTTATTACCTATCCCCTGGGAGAAAAAAATCAGCTGTGCTGATTAACTGTTTGACCAGGACCCCAAATTTGCCACTACGGTGCCCCAAGACCTCACTTTAGATGTTAAGTCAGCCCTCTGTGCTCACCAGAGTTCCACCTCCATGTAAGGACACGGCAGCCATCCTTGGAGGCAGAGCTGGGGAAGAGCTCCAGACCCCAAGTGCACCATTCTGATGGGGACTCTGCCCTTGGTTATGCCTGAACTTCTGAACTACAGATTGCTACAAGGAAAGAAGAAAAATCATCAATGGCTTCATCCCTTTCAACCCCCTCAAAAGCCCTATAAAGTATAGTGGCTTTATTCTCTGTTTCCCGGGTTAGAAACTGAGACAGTGAGATAAGCCATTTTGGCTTATGCAGAGAATGACAGAGCTCAGATAAGAAGCCGGACTTCTGAAGCCTAGCCATGTGCCCCTGGCCCTGCCAAGATGCCCTGTGTGCCCACACTGATGTTGGGCAAACCAAAGGAAATATATTCAGAAATTATTCCAGATTCATCAAACCCTGGACAAATATCCATGCCAGTTATGATTGCTAAATGTGTTTTCTACTGATATGAATCCTGCCTGGGCAACATTAACCTATAAGCAAGCACACACACTCCGATTCGAGGAGTGTATTCTAATAAGCCCTCCTAACCTCCACCACTGACACCCTCAGAAGAGGCTGATGACAAAGGGGGAGCCTTTGTACGGACACTCTAAGACTCTATTCAAATGTAGGGATCCAGGGAGGAGAGCCACCCTTCACACTTTCTCAGCCATTTCAGTTTAGGACCTTTGTCTATCAAGATATTTGCCAACTACAGTTTGCTGGGTAAGAGAAAGAACATGTGTCTGAGGCATTTGTTGGGAATCCTGTGGACAGGCTCAGAGTGAGAGTCTTAGAAGCCTAAAATAGGGTCACTTGCTCCATATAAGCGGGCTACCCCATCTGTGGCAATGGGACAGGGGCTCCTTGTCAGGCTTCTTTGCCCGCAATCTGTTCTGTGGTTTAACTGATTAATTATCTTATAGGGACTTGGTGAGCTTATCCCCCGAGTGCTGAAAATGAAAGTACAGTCAACTTATTGGATTTGAAAGAGAAGAGAGGATAAACTTGATTGTCCTATAAGGGTTTCCTGAATGGTAAGTAATATTTAACAGACAGGTGCTTTACTTAAGCCAGACATTACCACATTTGATCATTTCTTCATTTAATCTTCACAATAACCTTCTGCTAGGTAAATACTATTATTATTTTCATTTTATAGATGAGTAAACAATGACCCAGAGAAGTTATGCAACTTGCCCAAGGTCAAGACTCAAATTCAGAGTTGCCTAATCCAGGATCACCTATGCCCTTGACCTGTGTACTATAAATGTCGAGTTGTTAGCTGGTGGTCACAGAGACAAACCCTTATCTAGGTAGGTAGCAGTTTTCTGGCTTCTGAAAAGCCTCCCCGATCAGTGCTACAAGGACACAGAGGAGTCAGTACTTGCCTTGCCAGCCTGGAAGGACTTCAAGAGACTTCCCTCTGTGAGCTGGACACCTCCCAGATCCCCTACCTCAGCAGGGTGACTTCAGACTTTATTGCCATAGCAGTTTGTTTATTTTTCTATGAGGAATAATACAGAAACTGGCTCAGATACCTGAATCATGTCAAATGTTAAAGAAAGCCTAATCCTGGCTGCAGGTACAAACTTTTAGATAGTTTACAAACTGAGAATAAATAGCAAAAGTGAAGAAAGCAGAGTACAGAAAAAATACCTTCCTTAACTGACAGAAACACCTCACAGATGAGTAACAGGAAATGCTGGAAGGCAAGGTTAAATGCTAAACAGGGAGCATCTCAGGAAAGATCTTTATCATAGAGAGCTTGCTTCCTTTCATTCTGGGTTCTGAAAGCTAAAATAAGTAGCTTTGTTTCCGAGAAAACTGTTTTCTTAAAGGGCAAAGAGCAAATATATTAAAGTGTTCTTGGTGCTTTTGACAAGGGTTCTAAAGGGAAAATCCAGTCCCTTCTGGATTGGTGTGCACATACGTACCCATAGGTATCAAAAAAAAAAACATTCAACTGAGTCAAAGGTCCAATTTGACTTCTCAGAGCATCAATTTTCTAACCTAAAATTAGGATAATGCCTTCATATGGTTGTTGTGAGGAGGAAATGAGACAACATAATTGGGAAAGAGACTGTAAAGAATGTTATAAAAAGGATTGTTATATAAAGGATTGGTTTGCAACAAAATCTTTCGTCCAATAAATCTCTCAATTTATCAGTAGATGAGGGATAAAGAAAAAAATATATATGTGTGTGTGCATGGGCATACACACACACACACACACACACACACACACACACACACACAGTTTAATTATTCAGCCTTAAATAGGAAGGAAATCTTGCCTTTAAAACAACATGGATTAGCCTAGAGGACTAGGATTATGCAAAGTGAAATAATCAGGCACATAAAGACAAATACTCCATGATTTCACCTGTATATGGAATCTAAAGTAGCCAGATTCACAGAAGCAGAGATTATATTGGTAGTGGCCAGGGTAGGTGGGGGGAGAAATAAGAAGGCATTGGTCAGAGTATGGCTCTCCAGTTTAGCCAGATGAATGTGTTCTGGAGGTCTAATGTACATTATGTGGATGATAGTAATGACTCTGTACTGCACATTTGAAATTTGCTAAGAGAATACATCTTAAATCTACACACACACACACACGTAATGGTACCTACATAGAAGTTATGGATAATTTTTTTAGTTTCATTGTGGTAATCTTTTCACAATATGTCTGTATTTCAAAGCATCAGGCTGTATACCTTACATACAATTTTTATATGTCAAAGATATTTCAATAAAGTTATCAAAAAGTAGGATATTTAATTTTAAACAATATAGGAATATTACTTCCCTATGGGGAGATTATTTATAAGAAGTCACTGTTGGTCATTTCAATGACTATGAAATGGGAACAGTATACAAGGCATCATCGCCGACATGTCCCTGTCAGCCCAAGACCATCCAGGTTTAAGTCTTGCAGCCTGGGAAACCTCTGAGTTCTGGAACCTGTATTGTTGAGTTATCTTAGCAAACAATGTAATGGCTCTACCTTGACAGCTGTTTCGGTGTATCTTGAAGTGATTTTTCTAGTGGAATCCTATTATAAAGCATAATCCTATTAGATTTTTTAAATGAATTTAATTTAAAATATAAGATTATACGAAGGCATCTGGATGTTTCCTCTGACATATCCTATAACTTGTAGAGGTCATGCAAGAAACTGAAAGTGGCTTTATTATTGTATATGATTTAAAACATCTGTTCCTGCATTCTATTACTCTCTAATTATAATGAAAATTAATTTTAAAATTGTCTTGCTTATCAATAACTGGTTCATCTGAAGCTTCCTATAATAATAGTGTTCTTTTCCATCCAATATAATTTTCATAAAATTTAGTTTCTATTTCTAGGCCTATGAATACTTGCTTTGTTACGCTGCCACAGTTTTCAACAGAGATTCTAAACTCTTTAAAGAATTCTAATAACTGTCTTAGATGTTTTATTGCAAAGTTCATGTATACACTCTTTAAAATTGAACTGTAATTCACAAAACATACAATTCTTTGAAATTGTACAGTTCGGTGGCATTTGGTGCATTCATAGTGTTGTAAAACCACCTCCTCTAGCTTTAGATCTTTTTGATCACCCCAAAAGAACACACCACACCCATTAAGCACTCACCCTCTATTTCCCACCCCTACATCCTGGAAACTATCAATCTGTTTTCTTTCTCTATGAACTACTCTGGATATGCTACACAAAAGGATTCATATAATTCATAACCTTTTGGGTATGACTTTGTTCACTTTGCATATAACGTTTTCAAGGTTCATCCAAGTTGCTGCATACATCAGTACTTCATTCCTGTTTAGGGCTGAATAATTATACGTGTGTACCACACTTTGTCTATCCGTTCCTCCACTGATGGGCATTTGGGTTGTTTCCATCTTTTCAGTATTGTGAATAGTACCGAACGAACAATCATGAAACAGTACTTGTTTGAGTACCAGTTTTCAATTCTTTTTGGTACAAACCTAAGGGTGGTATTGCTGGGTCATCTAGTAATTCTATGTTTATCTTTTTTGAAGAATCACTACACTCTCTTCCAAAGTAGTTGCACCATTTTGCATTCCTCCAGTAATATAATAAGAGAGTTCCTATTTCTCCATACTCTTGCCGACACTTGGTATATTCTCTTTTTTCTTTTTTGCCATCCTGGTATGAAGCGGTCTTCATTGTGTCTTCAATTTGCATTTCCTTAATGCCTGTGTCGTTCAGCATCTTTCCGTGTTCTTGTTGGACATCTGTGTATGTTCTTTGGAGAAGTCTATTCAAGCCTCGGCCATTTTATTGGGTTGTCTTTTTGTTGTTGAGTTGCAGGAGTTCTTTATACATTCTGATTACTAAACTTTTACATTAGATTTATGATTTGTAATTATTTTCGCTCATTCTGTAGGTTGCCTTTTTACTTTCTTGATAATGTACTTTGATGTATAAGTGCTTTTAATTGTTAAGTCCAATTTATCTGTATGTCCTTTTTGCTCATGATTTCGATGTCGAATTTAAGAATCCATTGCCAAATCAGAGGTCATGAAGATTTATCTGTGTGTTTTCTTTTTTTACGGTTTTAGTTCTTATAGTTAAGTCATTGATCTATTTTCAGTTAATTTTTGTATATGGAGAGCAGCAGGGGTCCAATTTCCCTCCTAATGCATGTGGTTTTCCAGTTACCCAGCAGAATTAATTTAAGAGACTATTCTTTCCCCACTGAAAGATCTTGCTACCCTAGATAAAATCAATTTGCCATAGATATTTGTTGTTGCATTTTTTCTGGACTCTTAATTCTATTCCAGTGGTCTCGGTGTCTGTCTTTATTCCAGTACCATGTTGTTTTGGTAACTGTAGCTTTGTAATAAGTTTTCAAAATTATAAAAGTGTGAGGCCTCCAACTTGGTGGTGGTGCTTGTTTTAATATTGTTTTGACTATTTGAGACCCCTTGAAATTCATATGAATTTGAGGATCAGCTTTTCCATTTCTCAACAGCAAAAATGCATTAGAATTTTTATAGGAATTGCATTGATTCTGTATGTATCTTTGGAAAGTGTTCTCTTCTTCACAATATTAAGTCTTCTACTCTGAACACAGCATGTCTTCCCATTTACTCAGGTCTTCTTTAATCTTCTTTAAATTCTTTCAGAAATGTTTTGTAGTCTTATAGTGTATAAATCTCTCACTTTGTTAAACTTTTTCCTAGGAATTTTGTTGTTTTGGGTGCTCTTGTAAATTGAACTTTTTTACTAATTTCCTTTATGAATTATCCATTGCTTATATGTAGAAACAAATTATATTTGTGTATTGATCTTGTATCCTTTACTGAATGTTTTAATTAGCTTTAGTAAGGATTTTTTGGGTGGGTTCTTTGGAATTTTCTATGTAGTGAACATGCATATGCAAACAGGGATAGTTTTACTTCTTCCTTTCTAATGTGGGTTACTTTTATTTGTTTTTCTTACCTAACTGCTCTGGCTAGACTTCCAGTATCATAATGAATAGCTGTGCTAGGCACTATGGAAGCTCCATTGCATTGCAGCATGACACTGACTATTAGTTAATGTGACTTCTTTCCTGCATTCCTACTTACTCTCTGACTCTCTTCTAACATTTTCCTAATGAAATCTTCCTAATGAAGAATTTTAGTGAATTTTAAATTCATTTATTAAAATATATAAGCTGCACCTTCAGATATATTTGCAGTAATGATTGACATCAGGGAAGGCTAATGTTTATCAGGCAAATTTCAAAAAGAAAAATGGAAATAAAAAGACACTTTATAATAGGCAATTAGGACTAAAATATGTATATTAAAACTTAAATAAAAGCCAGGATTTATTTCTCCTTTTTGATCTATGTGTCCTCATAAAGGGTACCTTTCAGCTATGAAAACTTTTAAAATTAACAGTTCAATAAAACAAAGTAAAAACAGATTCCCCATCATTATATTGCAAAATTAAACCAATACTTAAAAAAATAAGCATAGTCAATCACATTGTTCTCACTAAAGCAGGTATTAGTAAATAATTTTAGCTAAAATATTTTACTGAGTTGAAAAAATAAATTATATTAAAGTTGTGTATCTTACTTTTTAAATCCATATTGTAAAATCGATGAAAATAAATACAATAGTATATTGGGGTATAGGTGCAAATATTCTTTCCTAATAAAGTTGAATGATCGAAAGTCTTTAGAGACCATTTCTAGATACATTTATGTTTATAATTTATCTCTACTATTAGACCATAAAATTGAAAAAGCCAATTTTCATTTCTGATTCTTTTTTAATCCCTGTAGCACATGGCACAATAGCTTACACATGGCAAATATCAGTAATTATTAGTTGAACAAATGGAATAAATGCATGGTTGTGTTGTTACTGACCTGTTAAGTAATAAAGGACTAACCAGCCACCAATTCTTAGTAAAGGAAATGTTTTCACACTTAGAAATCTATTTCACCCTTAGCTGCGATCACAGAGCCCACATAACTTCCCTTCCAGCTTCCTTTCTCCTCCCGCCTTCCTGTCAACAGGTCTGCAGTATCCCCTCTTCCTAATAGGGGTTTGCTATATATAGGCTAATTTAATGCAGGAAATTTTCCATAATGAGACATGATTCAAATATTTCCATAGCAAACAAAAACCCTTAAAAATTAAATGAGTATGCCAAGAAAATAAGAAACCATAAGTGGTTAGAAGAGTGCAATAGAAGTATTTTTCTTCCTTTCATTTAAAAAGCTTTTCAGTAAAAGTTTTAACTTTTGAGTGTTAGGGAAGGTTACCCCAAGCTGGCAGCCTTAGATATATTGTATACTAGCTAAGATGCAAAGTGAAAAGGCATATATTTGGGTCAAACGTATGCTGAGAAAGCACTGCACAGGCAATGCATTCTCACTGAAGGAAGATTTTTAAATTTCAAGTATAAATATATAAGTAACTCAGGGTGATCACTTCCCAGCTCCCTTTGCTAATATCTCATCTTTAAGGAGAACAAGGTATAACGAATAATTTTTACAAAAATTACATATTTCTGTTGTTGAAGTTCCAGTGAAGGAGACTTCTATTGTCAGCAAAGGAGAATAGATTATGTGAACCAACTGTCTTACCAAGGACAGCTTGAAAATTAGAAAATATCCTTGAAAACATGAAAATAGACCCACATGATGAGATTACAATGTATAAAAATGAAAAACTCAACATAGTAAAGATGTACGGGTGTCACCACACTTACAAAATTATCTACAAATTTGATTCAATTCCAGCAAAAACATCAATCTTCTTTTTTTTAATTGGGAAACTGATTCCCAAATAATTTCCAGATGATTTGTTCTAATACCTAATGCTGACTAAGCCACTGCCCTGCTTACCATCTTCAGGGCCTCCCATTTCTCTCAAGGTCCAGTACAAACTCCTTAGAATAGCTCTCCTGACCTGCCTCTGCCATCTGCTTCAGCCTCTGCTCACCTTCCTGCTAAAGGAAGTGGCACCTCTAGGCTTTTGTAGGCATTGGGTCTTCTTTCTGCAGCATCCTCACTGGATCTAACCCCTTTGCCTGAGACCTCCCGACTGGTCTCTCAGAACTCAGCTCAGGTGTCACCTGTACACAAGGCAGTTTTAGGAGCTCATCCTCGGTGTGTTCATGGTTCCTGTCCTTAATGCTACCACAGTAGGTACCTCCTGCCTGTACTATCAGCGCTGGCTAACTACTCAGTCCCCTACATTATATAGTGAGCTCTCTGCATTGTCCAGTTGACACGGTGCTGTCACATAGCAAATGCTCATTTCTGAAAGGGTCAAGGAATGAACTAGAGGATGAATCAAAGCAACAAATACATATTGAATGTCTTCATGCCCACTGGACACAAAAATGAAGAGAAGGAGTGATATTCTGCTACCGATTTACTAGTCTCTCCCCCTTTAAAATTTTAGTTGCTAAATTCACACTGAGATGTCTGTCTTCCATCCATTCATTCATCTAACAAATAGTTGTTACCTGCTAAGTTCCATGTGTACTTTAGATTGAATCATATGATATTGTTGACATTAGACAATTTTTAAACCACTTTGATATGGTTCACTGTAGGAGAGAACTGCCTCTGGTCATAGCCTAGTGAGAAATTAGGGTATATATACAAAAAAGTTCTGATGTGTGCTAAGTACTCCTAAAATGAATCTTTTTAAATTTATACCAAGTAAAATGCCAACAGCTCTTGAATCAGTCAAGTCTTTGCCTCAAATTCACCAGTAATCAACTAGTTTGAAAATGGTGATTATTGAAAAGCCAGCTTTTTCCAGTGCAGACAGTGGAAAATAGCAATATCTAAAAACCAGTGGAGAAAACACCTACCCAGACCTGCCTGCTGAAAAATAGAATGGTGGTATGTTTCAGAACTAAAATACTCTTAAGTGCTATATTTTACTGATGTCATAATGAGTACAGACAATGTGACAGATGTCTCACATTGACTAAGAGCAGACCTGCCCCTGCGCCATGACTCTGCAGTCCAAGTTCTGCAGCCATTGCAAAAAGGATGATCACAGCACACCAGAGGGAAGGTGGGCGCTGTGGCCGAGTGTCCCCGGTGGCTTCCGACACAAGTGGGTCTCTAGGAGCCTTGGGACTGGTTTCTGGATAAAGCCAGCAGAAATGAATTTTAAAAGGTGTTTTTCTTGTTAAAAGTAGACTGTAATAGCTCTCTGAATTTCCTCCAGCCTACTAACTCATGGACACAGCTGGAAGCCAGGGAAACAGGTTTGTGTGCCCTCTTTTTATGCCCTTCATTCCCCACCAGAGTGCTATGAAAACTGAATTACTGGTTTAAGAAGGCTGTTTTTCTTCCAGTCTAAGTAGGAGATGAAGCAAGCCAGATTATTATACGTATTTAAGGACCCTAGAGGAAGTGGGGAGCAGAGATTATGCATGAGTAGACTCGGGTTGATTGGACACATGCCTGGGCACATCCAGACACTCAATGAACTATTATTTTATGGCTGAAATCTCAGAATTGGGAAGTCATGGGTTTGTACCATGCTGTTGTGATAAAAGCATACTGTGTAGAACCAGAGTCCCACATTCAAATTCTCATTCTGCCACTTAATCCTCTTACGGCCTCTACCTCATGGGGCTTCAGTTTCTTCATCTGAAAAAAAAAGTGGAGAATTATACCACCCACAAATCATTGTGAATATTAAGTAAGATAATTACCTTTGAAACAGTCAAGCATAGTACCTACTATGTGGTAATTGAGTAAATACTCAGTCCCGATAAATATGAGCTGAATTCACATTTACTGACACTGAATGCACACCCCCCTGGAATAATGAATGATTCCTCTGCTCAGCAGCTTTCACACACACACTCTCTGAAGCTCAGCGAGGGATGTGTAACAAGAGTGACGACTGTAATTAGAGAACTCATCTGACTTGTGTCCGAATCATTTAATAACTGTAAAGGGTCTATTTGCTCCATGCTACCATCTTTTGTTGGCAGGAGGATTGCCTGGTGATCTGAAAGTGCTTGAATTTGCTCCTCCCCTGGATTCGTATTATTAGGTTATTACAATAAATTCTTCAAAGTCAAACACAGTAATGGAAGACTGTACTGTCATAGCTCCAGAGGCACAGGTAATGTGACCACTTAGCCCTCACTTGCCTTAGACTTCTTCCCCATCACAAAGTTCTACTCCTGATATGCATGGGCAAGTAACAAAACCTAAGTCCAGTTTTTTTTTCATCTTAAAACAGATATAAGGATAGCATTATGAGGAATAACGAAAGGCATATTAAGTCCTCCAAGTGTTTGGGACACGTTCAGTACTCAACCCATGGCAGTTATTATCATGACGGTATTGAAGGCAATTAAATCTAGATATAAATTCTGACTTCATAACTACTAGCCCTGTGACACTGGATAAATAAAACTTTTTCTGATTCCTGTTTACTCATCTGTAAAATGGGATTAATCATACTAATCCTGTAAGATTGTTATAAAGACTAGACAACATAGAGAAAGCCCCTGGCCTTCATGGGCTCTGTGTAAACATTTTTGTCCTTTTGCAGCCCCTGTCTGAGGTGCTCGGAGTTATCACCCCAGGATGTCCTTGAGAGCTTGACTCAGCAAAGGGAGCTTCTTAAGAAGACCCCCAGGGACACAAAGGGAGTCCAGATAAAGATAAACCATTTCCCACAACAATAGCAGGGTCCTGGATTTGTTTTCTCCCTGTCTTACAAGCACATGTGAGTTAAAAGGGGTCAGTTCACACTTGTATCTGCCGCTCAGCTATTTTTCAGGCTAGCAAGGTTTGGCTCAGAGTTATAAAATAATACTAAGTTCTGACATTTTAAGAAGCATTCCCGGAAAAATATCCAGAGCGGGAAGGAGAGAAAAAGCATTAGAAGGGTGCAGATGGGTTTTGCAGCTGGGTAGTGGAAATTAGCGTTAGACTCCGGAAAAATGTTGACGGTGGAGCCCAAGTTTCCCTTAACACAAAGGTTACCATCACTTCAGCGTGAATAAAATTATGTTTAAGGTATGATGTTGCTTATGTAGTTTATCATTCCTCCATCCTGAAAGGTTTTCAGCTTGGCAGCATTTCCCCTTCTGCTAATCCAACTCTCCTTGGAAAATGTCACTCTGCTTGAATTTTCATAGCTCTCTGAGGCACCTGGGATTTCCGGATCAAAGCTGCCGATCCAGGGAAACTCGGAAACCGTGGGCGTTAGAGAAGCCACTCATGGCTGTGGGTGCCCAAGTGAGTTAATTTCAAAGAAACGTCAACCAGTTTCTTTTCTACCTATTTCCCTTGGTTTGCTTTTTCCTTCTCCTTAGCCAGGGAAGTCTACTCTGGCATATTCTCCATTGGCTTTCCAAGGACGATGGCTCTCAGCAGTGCCTCACACGGAAGGTCACTGGCTACGTGCAGCATCCCTGTAGAGGTGACTGTGAGGGAAATGTGGGGGGGACCGGACCCCTTACGGAGCTTCCACTCTCTGCCAAGGCCCTTCACAACAGGCATGACAGATTAAATGAATTGCTTAGAGAGTAAACAAAGGAAGAAATTCTCAGACCAACCTGATCCCAAATCTCATTCTCTTTCTTTGTAATGGAGTCAGGTCCCTATGGGACAGATTTTTTTTGAGACAATATTCTGGTGTAATTCTACCCATCTTAATGTCGTTTATGGACCTAGAGCTGACTAGCAGGCCCCACAAAACCTGCCTATAAGCATCAATATAATTGTGTTTGGGAGGAAATGCTTACTTCTATACAATTTTTTGTTTTTTCTGAGCCTCATACATAGGCTGCTTAACTAATCTTATGTCACTTGCTTATGGCATTTAAGAAACTGGGGCAGAGGGACTTTTACTATAGATCTCTAGGGACCATTTGAAGAAACTCTCAGAGGTCCTCTTGCAATTGATAATGTTTTGGAAAGAATTAAGCAATAGAAGAGAAATCCCATGAGGAGTAAGCAAAGAAGAGGCTTGAATATGAGAAAGGAAAGTAGCATGATTCACTTGCAAGGGAAATAATCAAGACCCACCTGGGGCAACCCAGGTGGTGGGGAGAAGGGGAGGTGAGAGCCCGGAACCCTGCCATCCGAGCACCCATGGCGACTGCCCCTGACCCGATGCTCCGCTTTGCTCTCCTTCCCTCCATTCTTGCCCATTTCTATCTAACTTTCTCACAGTTACCAGCTGGACTGTCTAAGGCACTAGACTTCTTGCAGTTTGTGTAACTTGTTCTTCTTAGCCTTTCAGTAGGCTTTTCCACTCACTGCAGGATCGTGTCCAAGGCAAGCAGGATCTTTACAAAGCAGATTGCAGCCTTCCCCCTACCCCCCCCACCCCCACCCCCGTCCTCATTATAAATGGTTATCAATGACTTCCAAAATAAACTGAATTAAAATTAAATAAGCATCACAAGTAGAAAAATTAAGCTGATGAAGTGCATCTCTGGTGCACTGTGTGATGTTAGACAAGCTGCTTCATCTCTCTGGGACTCATTCACTGAGTGAGGCAGCAGATTACAGAAGCCATGTCTAAAAAATAAATATCATATAATTCTTATTTTTGAAATATACACTATGATTGAGTAAGTCTTAAAACTACTTTCCCTTCCTCTAGATCAGCCCTATTTCTTTATTGTGTTAAAGACTATCACTGTTCTATAGATGCCATATTGGGCGTATCTTCTGAATTAAAACATTTCCCCACTCTCTTTAAGTGCTAATTTCTCATTTTGCTAAGAAGACTAACAGAAAACAGGCTGAGGGAGTGGTTTCATAAGCTATGAGCAGAAAGGCCCACAACACTGAAATCTATTTGTGGTTTACATGTTCCTTGGACTTAATATGAAATTCTCAAAAAGGAGAGAGAGAAATTTAAAAAACCCAATGACATTAATCCTAGGAGGTGATATCATCCTCACTTTTTCACGTGAAGAAGCTGAAGCTGAGACTGGCTTGCTTGGTGTCATGAACGACGGGCAGAACGGAGCAGGGACAACCCAGTTAGACAGAAGCACTGTGCGGCCATGCCGGACCTCCCACATCTCATTTTTGGTAGCTGTGAAACGCTAGATGTTCCTGAAGCCTTTCCACATTTCCAGTCTCTTGAACAAAGATCCCCGAGGGTGGATTCAGAGCCACTCAGATGTCACGCGAAGGCCCTGCCCCCCTGTGACGGGGTCAACTCTCAAGAAAATCTGCTCTAAAGGCAGGAAGGCTCCAGGTGGCTTCAGCTCATTGATCAACAAATGCTACAGACATCATGGGAACCCCAGGGAAAGAAGCAGCGCCGTGCCTGGAGGTCCCTGTTAGCAGTGAGCCGCGGTTCCAGAAGCAGACACTTCCCTCCGCAGTGAATCAAATCTGTGTGAATAGGTGCGCTAAGCATTGTAGTTAATCAATTTTATGTTTTAACATAGAAGCAGCAGAAAACAATGGTTTGAGTGTTTTCTGGACATCATTCACTTTTAAATATTATGTCTTTTATGTAAGTAGTAGGACTATATAAAAGAGGGCAGGATTAAGGGGCATCTATTATGTGACAGGCTCTATACTAACTACTAGAGAAAGAAGTTTAAGACCATGCTCCTTGATCTCAAGCAGTATAGGGTAGATCAGCTTTATAAATAGGACTTTGCAAGCAATGATACTAGGAAGAAGGCAAATAAATACAGCTTCTGTGTTAGCCAGCAGAGGAGGACCTGATACCTACTCAGCCATCTGGCGCAATTGAGGGTCTTCCTTCTACCTGGAATGTCCTGTGCTGTACAATTAGAAAGTTGACCTTGATAATCATTAAGGCCTTTCCCAGCTCTGAATTTCTGGCAATCCGTATCTTAAAACATATTAAAATGAAATAGATATGAGATAGATATGTGACAGACAATTTAATCAATGGTACATATTTGTATAAAATATTTATGGCTGAAAGTTATATTTGGATCCTGCTCTGTGTGTGTGTGTGTGTGTGTGTGTGTGTTTTCTTTGGTTTTGTGTACATTTCACAGGAAAAAGAAAAAGACCCAAGAGCCTTTGTGTTCTGGCACATGCTGCAAGCTCAGTGCCCACGGAGGCAGCACATGTGCAGTATAAAGACAAGGACTGTGGCTATACAAGCAGCATCCGCCTCTGCACCAACACGGAACACCAACTAGCATGGTCACGCCAGGTCTTGATCTCTCCTAGATCTGACTGCACATCTATGAAATTACAACAACAACAATTCCTAACTTAGAATAAGCTGAGAATCCAACATATTGGACCAAAATTGCTATCTAATGCCTGATGCATAATATGCAATCAATAACTTTTAGTTACTATTACGTGAACTTTATAAATTAGGATTGCCCAACATCCCAGCACCCGTAATGGGGATACAGAGGTGAGTGGTGCCAATGGGCAGAGGAAGAAGATGGTTTGCTAGAAAATGTCCTCTAAGTCTATGTTTTGCCAAAGACGCCAAGAATTAACTAATCCACTTTCTCTGCTAAGGCATATGTCTAGTTGGTGTGTTTGCCATTCCCAAAACACAAGACATGAGTAAAAATAGGACTTATTCACAGAAAAAAAGAAGTCTTGGTTTTTTTTTTCTCAAAATCATGAGAAAATTTAGCCCAACAGTTCTCAAAATGTGGTTCAGAAATAGCCTGGGATCCCAGGGACCATTTCAGGGGCTCCACCAGTCACAACTGTTACCATGACAACACTCAGACACCATTTGCTTTTCCACTCTCATTCTCCTGTAGGGTGACGGTGGGCTTTTCTAAAGCTTTCCTGACCAATGAAGCCACCATTGCTCTAATGGTGCATAAAATGTGTGCTTATGTATTCCTGTGTTTTAAGACAAACTTCTCATCTTTAATTTCCGGTACAGTAAATATCAATAGCTACAGTCCACATAAAGGCTCTTTGGACTCTTAGATAATTTTTAAGAGTAGAAAGGGCTCCAGAGACAAAAGGTTTGATAATGCCTGTTCTAGCTCATCAGATGACGTCTGCGCGCCTGTGCATTTTAGCATAGTAAAAAGACTCTATAAGCCAGTCTCCACACACCTTCCCAAGTTCGTTCAAGGTTAGCATGTCTCAGCCGTGACTGTGTCTTAAAATCACTGGGGAGCTTTAAAAACTACTGATGCCCTGAATTCCACACCCCCTCACCCAGACTTTCTGATTTAATGGATATGGGGTTTGCCAAGGGATTGGGAGTTTTCAAAGAACCCTAGATGTTTCTGTGGTACAGCAAAGTTTGAGAACTACAGCTGCAGGATGTGTGCTCAGATCCTTGGAACAAACTCTTTAGTGGGAAAGAGAGGGAAGAGGTCGTCTACCCACTGGATTCCTGGGGCTCACCTCCAGTGGGGCCAGGCCAGTCAGACTGCAGAGTGCGAGCTGTTCTAATAGGGCCTCCCTCCTAGGGAATTCCTTCAGAATTGGTGCTTTTGGCCCAGGAGATGAGCTCAACAGACTGAAACCTCCAATCTGTACTCTAGGAGCGAAAGCACCCCTTGGACTCCACGCGTGCACTCTCTCTGCCTTCCCTGTACTGGCAGCGCTACGGGAACTTTGCCCATCAGTAATCCTCACCCCAACCCCCTGCTGGGTCCTCTTCTAAATTTAAATTGATAAATTAAAGATCCATGTGGAACAAAATCTTTTTTCAGTCTGTTAGGGCAGCACCCTGGCCAAGACCAAGTGGGCTGATCCATCCTATGGCAGCACGTGATTGCCGCTGCCCAGAAATCACAGTGCGGCCCGCAAACTCGCTGCCTGCGTGTCAGGCGGTAGAAGACACCTGGGCCCGGTCCATGGTTGTCATGACAGCCAAGTCTAAAATAAGCCTTTCAGACACCAGAGCTGTTTGGCTGACTCTGACCTACATGTAAGCATAAATATTATTCGTGTTGGAAAGGAAGCAATCTTCTATTTTATTCGGGGAGATATTTAGAAATGAAGGCTATGGATTTGCTCCATGGGGATTTTAGAAAGTTTGAAAAGTGCTCCTAAAATTGCAAAGATTATAATAGCTCGTACCTTTTATAGTAATGACCTTATACAAGATGACACCAATATTCCTTACTGTCACCTGGTAGCATGTTACATACTCAGCCTGTATAGAGGGAAACCCAATATTCGTGAGCTCTGGGAAGCAAAGGTGAACACTGTTACCAATATTTGGACTCATCCACATTCTGTCATTTCTCTCCAGTCTCCAGAAAACAAGGAAATGGAGAGCTGAGAAGGGGGAGGTGGGATATTTGGAGCAAGAAATGGCAGAGTCTAATGAGATTTTTACCTCTCTTGAAACAGTCTAGAATTAAGAAATCCAGAAATGTTTCATCTCTCATCTTAGCCCAACTTTTTTTTTAATCTTTGCTCTATCCATTAGAGTTCTATAATCAGCTATGTTTTTATGGACAATAATCCTGGCATTTTCCTCTAGAAGGTTCTGCTGAATACCATATAGGCCTGAGATGCCCAGTACAGCAGCTACAAGCCACCTGTGGCTGCTGAGTGCTTGAAATGTGGCTGGTGTAAAGGATATGACATAAGTGTTTAGTATATATCAGATTTTAAGGGTATAATAGGAAAAATAATGTAAAACATGACCTTCATATTTTTTATATTGAATACATGTTGAAATGAAAATAATTTGGATATATTTGGCTAAATAAAAAATGCTATTTAAATTAACTTCACCTGCTTCTTTTTACCTTTTTAATGTAGTTACCACTTATATCAGGGCTTTTCAGAGAAACAGAACCAATAGGAGATATAGCTGTATCACCTACCATATCTATCTCTATATCATCTCTATCTACAGGAAGAGAGAGATTTTTTATAGAAATTGGCTCATTCAGTTACGGAGGCTGAGACGACCCAGTCTGCCGCCTCCCAGGAAAGCCAGTGATGTATTTCAGTCCCAGTCCAAGGCCTGAGAACCAGGGGAACCTAAGACCACAGATTCAAAGGTGATCTCATCCAGAAACACCCTCACAGACACACCCAGAAATACTTCATCTGGGTATCCTATGGCCAGTCAAGGTAACAAATGAAATTGATCATCACACTGCTGCATTTCACTTTTTTGATGTGGAAACCAAACAATTTTTCATTACAAACGTGCTTGACATTATAGACAGATGATAGAAAGACAGACAGATGATAGCTGATGGAGGAGGAGGAGTTATGCTGAGAAACTTCCCAGTTTAACTTCCTCCTCCTTTATAAAGTTAAATTTTATAATTTAAATTACAATTAACTTAAATTTAATTTAAAGTAGATATCATCTGTTCACATCTTCTGCCTGCCTCCCCTCTCTAGGGTATGACCATCCAGCTATAGACCTTGCGTGACTCGGCCATCGTTTCATGCCCAGGCCTTAAGATTCAATAAACACCTTCTGAATGAATAAATGAATGAATGAATTCTGAGCCTTCAGCCACACTGATTCTTCTTCAAGCCTCATTCTCTTCTCATTGTGATGTGACTCATAAGTCATAAACTCACAAGCCTCCTTTCAAAACACAATTCAAGCATTAATCTTTATATCACTTCCTAACTCACTGACTCCTCTGTGATCCCACAGAATCCTTGGCTTAGTGCTGTCACCATGCTTCTAGGTAACTTCTCTTCTGTTTCTTCTCCTCCAATATGAGTTTTTTTCTGGGTAGGAACCACATCTCTTATTTCTGAATTCCCATGGCTTTTACCAGAAAACCTGGCTTCCCAACCAGGGAGAAAAGCAACGGATCCGTGTCAGGGGAATTAGGTTTGAATTCCTTACTTAGGCTCACTGGTTGCTTTTGAAGGTGATTCATGTTGTTGCTGATTCTCCATTTCCATACTTTAAATGTAAGGTTAGATGGAAGTTTCCCAGTATAACTTTCATTTGGGAGTTGCTTTTGTTTTTAAAAGCATGTACATACACGTTCTTTCATTTTTGCACAGGTGAAAGCATGCTACGCATATTAGTTGGCTCTCCGTTCCTTTCACTTAATGATTTACTGTGATTTAATTTAAAGATCTTTCTATATCTGTAGTATAAAGCTCCCTCATTCTTTTTGATGGTTGCATATTTTTGATATTATGGATTATCATAATTATTATTTGGTTTCCTACCGGTGGGAGTTTAAGCTGCTTTCATTCTTCTGTAATCCCAAAATAAAGTTGCTGCAACTCATAGCCTTGAATGTATAATGAGGCCTTGTAGCAAATCTGTCAGTAAGGTAAAATTCTAGAAGTAGAACTACTGAATCAAAAGGTGTATGCATTGTTCATGTATGCTGCTGAATTATTCTTCCTAGAATTTAAACTCCCACCAACAATTAATAAGGTTATACACACTCACCAACATTATGTGATATCAAATATTTTGATCTTTCCCAATCTGATAGGTAGAAAAAATGTTACACCATTATAATTTCTTTTTACATTTCTCTGAGCACAAGTAAAATTGAATTTCTATGTGCTTATCAGCCATCACACGTATATATTTTTCTGAGTTATCCTATTTTCCCATGAAATTACTGCATCATTCATCGTACCCACATATAGAAAGTGTTTATATATTTAAGGGCCTATTGTCTATGATGTCTATTTAAATATTTTCCTTGAGTTTTTGTTCATATAGTAAAATTTATGACATGTGAATTTTTATTTTATTTGTAAAGGTCTTCCCATTCCAGGATGTATTTTCAATTCTCCAATGTTTTCTTCAAGTATAGAGTTTCACTTTTATGTCTCAACCTTGGATCCATCCAAAATTTATTTTATTGTAAGTTGTGAAAGAACTATCAGATTACTTTTTCCAGATGGTTACCCAGTTATCCCTACACTATTTATGGGATGATGCTTTGTGTTCTGTGATCATAATTCTCAAGTTTATTAGAGTCTTAGTTGTACAGTTTAATGGATTCACCTGTCTCTGTTGTTCCTTTGTTTTAGTTCCCCTGCCCATCCACTGTTCTCAGAATTATTTTGAGGGTAAAATTAATGTCAAATAAACTAGCATAGGCTAGGAACTCAATAAATTTTATCTCTGTTGTTATTGAATGTCTTGTTGAATTATTTCATTTATTTCAATATATATTTAAGTTCTCCTACTTAATAGTTAACGAACTATTATAATAACCTCCCCAAAAACTAATTGCCATGGGATTTATTGGGCTACTACTTAATTATATAGGCTGTAGAGGATTGACCCAAACAGCTATCTATGCTGGGCATATGGAAGATCCTGAAATGAATGGGACAGCAGTTCAACAGCCCGCTTCAGTGATGGGCAAATTGGAATGGAGCTCTAATGGAAGTGGAAGAAAATGCTGTGTGAAAATAGAGGGAGAATTTGTTCCTTCTGTAGGAACTGGAACAGGACTCATGTGGGTGACACCTGTTAGTTTAATGATAAAGAGGGTTGTAATTGATGGGGTCCAGGAAGGACATTCCAAGTGGAACCAACACCTGTGAGCCTGCAAAGCATGGATAGAAAGAAAAGTGATGCAGACCAATTAAAATATCTGTTCCTCTGCTTATATTGCTAGGGAAGGATTTTGTGCCAGGCTGACCATTTTATAGAAGGCTGTTTGCCCAGGGCTGGGCCAGCACAGCCTCTGACCTGGCTCCTTGGGCTCTGCTGTCCATTGAGCCCCAAAAGATTCTGAGCTAACTGAGGTTCTCCAGCTGCCCCAAAGTAGATCCTTTAGTACCATTGTCAGTCCTTTAACCTTCCTTAGCCTTTTCTCATTTGTTTTATCGCGGTTACTAGTAGGTTATACAAATCACCTACCACAGTGCCAGGCTCTACGCTGTTGATGAAAATGAGTAAGAGCTTAGACAAACTGCATCTGAAGTGCCTTTGGATGCCCTGATAGAGGACAAGTGAGGTCTGGAGCTCATGCAAAGTTAGGGAGTAAAAACCAAGACTTTGGAATCAATGGCATGTAGGTGATGTCTGAAGGTACGGATCCATCTCACAGGCAAATAATTCAGAGGAAAGGGAGATGAAGTCCAGCCGCAGAGCCTTGAAGGTCCCTGCAAGACACTAAACAAGGCACTGAACTGTAGAGATGGAAGCAAGAGGAAAAAAATGAAAATCCCCAATAATTTTATCATCCAGAGGTAATCACTATTAATACTTTGATCTGTCTCTGGTCTTGCTTCCTATACATATTAGTACTTTTTTAAAACAAAAACTGGGTCACAGTCTACATACATTTCATAGCATATGGAATTCTGTGTGAAATTTTTCAACATTTATTCAACAAATATTCATCGAGCAGCTACCATGGTCTGGGTGTCAGGCAAAATGACGAACTGGGCAGGAAATGTCTTTGTCCTCATATGATCTACAGCCAAATGGAAAAGAAACACAGTAGGGAAATCAATAAGAATAGATATGGCAGCCCAAAGAATAAATATGGGATAAAGGAAGCAGAGTAACTGATTAGAAGAAAGAAAGAAAAGAGCAGGAAACTGAGGGGAAGGGTGCTGTCTCCTTTGTATATGGCATTCAGAGAAGGAGAAAATGGTATGAGCGGGCCCTGAAAGAACAATAAACAAATAAATCAAACTATGGTATTATTTTCTGGAATGTCTGTTATTTGTGGTGTACCGCTCAGCATTTTAGCTGTTTAACTTGTGATTCCTTTTTTTCATTCTAAATAAACCTTTGCTTTTAACTCTAAAAAAAAAGGGCCATCACCTGGTCTTGAAGTCAACAAAAGAAACAGACAAATGAACAGACAATTCTATAGACCTATGGTAAGTGAAAAGATAGGGGAGCTGTCATAGGAGCCCAGCTGAGAGGAGGAATAGTTAATTTGGTGGAATCTGAGAAAATAGCTTAGGTTCATCTCCACCAAGCCTTGACCGACCACATGAAACAGGCACAAATATTGGAGGCAAAGTAAACAGAGGCAGAAAAGTATGCTTGTATGTGTGAGTGCCCATAGCAGGGCCTTCAGGGAAGTGAGAGCAATCCCACCTCGTGAGGTCCAGCACGTAGACCTGTGAGGGGAGAGGAGAGGACATCTGGCAGGAGAGGCGAGTTAAGAGAGATGAACTTCAAAACAGTTAGTTCTAACAATCATTTGCAATATTAATAAAGAGGAATATGGAGGATAGGTGGTTTCTAGCAACGATTTATGCCTAAAAGAGCACAGCTTTTTACTCTATGAATACAGTTTATATGATGCTTTCGCTCAGAATTATCGCATAAGCAAGCAACCACACACTTTCGAATAGAATTCACTTCCCAACAAGCAAAACTTCCTCTCGGTGGCTCCCCTCTGTCTGCGGGATTTGCTTCATTTTTACTCATGGATCAATTTCTTAAATAAGTGTTCATCTTTCATCAAGCACTTCAGCTGTGGTTCAAAGCTGTATTTCATCAAAGCTTTCTCATCTGTTGAAATAGATCTTCTATCTAGAGAGATGATGATTTATTAATGGAAAACACAGGATTCTTAGAATCAATTCTGAGCTCTGTACCGGCTCTAGGACTTACTAGTTGTAGATAGGTAGGGAACTTTGGACTAGTCGTTTGAAACCTGCGAGTCTCAAAGTCTTCATGTGTAAATTAAGGGGAAGAATCAATCCCGATTTTACAGAGTTGCAGGTTGGTCTAAACAAGATCATGAATGTGAGAAGTGCTTTGCAAACTGTGAAATATCCTATGTATTTCCTTTCATTTTGTAACCTCGTCTTTCACTGTAGCTTGAAAAGAGAATTTGCATTCCATTTGTGTCTATGTCTTTGTTACATAAATTCTTTTGAGCTTTACCCCTTTTTACTTTTTAAAATTATGTGACATTCTGGTCTGGATCATGGCATCTGATAGTAACACTATGTCCATGCCTTCCTGTTTTCAAAGATACCAGATAAATTCTTCTACTTCCATTTAGGGTAGGGCTCTTATTTATGGAAAGTTTCTGTAGTTAGTCTGTTTGTTGCAATTAAAGGGCTATAGAGACTACCCCTGTATGATAACGGTATGAGGCTTTTTACTGTAAATTATAAAGGTGTGTGATAATCTTTTGAGTCTTTTCTCTCTCTCCTCATAGAACAGATGACACAACAAAAAAATCCCTTTTTGAAAACCGTCTTCATTATGATTACAATACTATCACTGAGTATTTTCTGCCTAGAAAGCAGTATGCTTTTGTGTTGTAAGTATATTACCACCTTTTAATCCCCAGAACAACTTAATATATTAGCTATGATCATTATATCCATATAACAGTTTTGGGGTCTAAGGCTCAGAGATGGTGAATGATTACCTCAAAGCCACACAGCAGACAGGTGACTGAGTAGGATTTGAATATGATTTTGCCTAACCAAGTCCAGGCTGATAAAGATTAGAATGCAGACAGTACTATCTGAAAAGTCATATGCAGAGAGCGGTGTAGGTGCAAGCACAGGATCTCTGAAGTAAAGCTGGGTTAAAATTCAGTCTTTATCACTAACTAACAGTTTGAACTTGGGCAAATTTATTTAACCTCTCTGCAACTGCTTTCCTCATCTGTAAAACAAAGATCATGTCCTCGAGCTTTACGTCCTTTTTTTGTCTGAAAATTCTATAATTCTGGGTTTCCTTGGGCCATGTTGAAATTTGAATACCAGGAAAAATCGACAGCAGCAACGACCAGCTGTCAGTCAGACATCCCTCTTACCTTTTGTTTCTGAGAGTAAATCAGGTGGCGAACAGCTAGAAAATTTCCGCTACAACAAATGGCAGGCCTGTTACTATTCTTTTTTTCAGATGTGTTACAGCTCTTGGACCTTACTGTAGAATCATACAATTTTATATCAGGGAGTGAGGGGAGCCTTAGATTTAGATGGAATGTTAGAGAAATACTACCTATTATAACAAATAAATTCCTGAGTTTCAGCAGCTTAACGAAATAGAACTTTATTTCTCTTTCGGATTACAGTCTAATGTGTTGGGTTGAGGATACCTTCCCTCCACATACTGCTCCAAGGATCCAGGATCCTTCCATTTTAAATCTCCCCAAGGGCCAAGTCCTTTTCAGCATGTTGCTGTAGAAGGGAGAATGGGAGCATAAACGAGGGTCCCAGTTCTTAAGAGCTGCGGCCCAGAAATAATACATACAGCTTCCACTTACATTTTATTGGCTAAAACTCTCCAGTTCAGCTGTTTAGCTGAAAGAGAGGCTGAGGACTGTAGAGGAAGGCACTGGTACTGGTGAACAGGAGCCCAAGGAAACCCTCGTTCAGAAAGGGATGAACAGGATGCACGGGGCCCACACTGATTGGTCCAGTCATGGCGGAATCCCGCTGGGCAGGTGATGCGTCCTTGCCCTGGCCCAGGAGGAAGTTCTTTGAGATTACACCCTGGGTTAGACCCTGGAAAGGCAGGAAGGATTTCCCTTTTCTGTGTTGCATGACCCTAGCTCGAGCTTGTGGGAAGTGACTCACTGTCAATCACCCTCCATTACTTGGGTATTAGGGTTTGAAGAGCTTCTGTAGCTCTACTTCCTGTTTTTGCAAACTGTAGGACCCAAGAGTTGTTTTAAAGTCACGGGGCATTTTTGGGGGGGGAGGGGGGAGTTTGATATTGTTTTTAATATCCAGGATAGTTATTGATTTGGCAGTGTAATTTCCTTAAAAATGTCCTGTTAAGGGTTGAACTGTATCAATCCAATTTGGAAGCTCTAACCACCAAGGCCTCAGAAGGTGACCTTCTTTGGAGACTGTGTCTGACAAACTAAATGAAAGTCATTAGGGTGGGCTTTATCCAATGGGCTGATTCCCTTATGTAAAGGGGAAATCTGACACAGACTGATGCACACGCGGATACCATGGGAGGATGAAGATGGCCACCTACAAGCAGATCCCTTCCCCGCAGCCCTCAGAAGGAACCAACCCAGCCAACACCTTTATTGGACTCGCAGCCTCCAGAAATGAGAGACAATGAATTTCTGTTACTCAATCATCCCTTTTCCCAAACATAATAATCAAGATTGCTGTATTTCTCTGCTTCCCAATCCCCATGTCCATTTCTCTCAACTTAATATTTGATACTGTGGAGCCAGCTGAAACAATAGGCTAAGTAGAAAGGCTTTCTTTACCCCTAGTCTGATCTTTGCCATGGGGCTGACTCCCTTTCTTTAGCTTGGGAGACTAATGGGGCCTTTTTGTGCTGACAGCCTTTGCTAGAATGCTCTCTCACCATGTGGGGTCCAGATGTCATCTTTCTTCAGCCCAGCAAAAGTCCCCATTTCTGAAATCTTACACTTCTGCTCTCAAACCAGTCAGTCCCTTCCTGAACTCATCTCTTTCTTCTGACACCTTACCACAAAGAAAGCCCAAACACACTAACCCTATGGTTCTTTGTAACTGCTTTCCTTAGAGATTCAGGTCAGTAGGAATGCTGTGTTTCCACACAACAGCCTAATAGTATTTTAGGCAGAAGTACCTTTCTTTGTCATTGCTTCTGCCTGACTGCCAAGTCAGTGCCCCCAAAGTTCAGTGACATAATGCAAGAGAAGTTTATTTTCTCCTCACACGAAGAGTGAATCCAAGTGTTCCTAATGTGTAAGGTTTTGTTTGTGTTTATATTTTTCCCTGTGATGACTCAGAGACCCCGTCTCCTCTCATACACAGACTCCACTAATTCTTGAGGCCTCATGCCCTCTGCAACCAGCTGGCAAAAGAAAAGAGGTATGGCTCCTTCTCTAAAGCCTCAGCACAAAGGGCACATGTCACTTCTGTTCCCATCCTGCTGTCTGAGTGTCAGCCACATGGACATTGCTAATTCTAGGAGAGGTCAAGAAACTTAATCTAGCTGTGTGCCCAGGAAGAAGACGACACACAGGTTTTGGTGAGCAGGTGTGGTCTATGCCACTGGAGGTATTAGGCCCATTTGATAGAGGATGAAATGGAGACTCAGAGAGATAATATAACTTGTTCAAGATCACATAGCTTATAAACAATAGAACTTGACTGGAATCCATGTATGGCTGACTCCTAAAAGATGAACCAGAGGAGGCTAGTAGGATGGTTAATATTCTGGAAGCTATCCCATGAGGCTTATATAAAATGTCTTAAAATTATAGCACCCTATTTTAAACTGGTAACAACTTGACTTTTATAGCATTCCTAAACTTTATGCTTTGATCATCCCAAGTTTGCCACATTTAGCAAACAGAAATACAAGACAATTAGTTAAATTTGAAATTCAGATAAACCAAACATATCTTAGTATATGTCCCATGTAATATTTTACCTGGAAATCCTGCATCAAAGCAATGTTATAAGAACTACAAGTGCAAAGACATGGAGATGGATGTGCAAAACATGTTTTAAAATACTCAATGTAATACCCAGGAAAATATAATGCATGAAAACTACAAGAACACTATCTCTGACTCAGTCCAAGAATATATTGCCAGTGAATTAGAGTTGCCATTCACACGAGCTCCTTATGCCTAAAATGTGGGATGAATTGCCTTTGAGGAACTGTCTGAGGACTTCCATGATCCATGTTTCATTTCTGGAAGATATTTGGACATAATGACCTCATATGTAAGATTAGATATTCTGAAAGTTGCTATGGACACTAAGTATGGCATTTGGTAAAGTCCAAATAGACAATTATTGTAAGATACCTAGGGATAAAAATAATTCATTTGTAATGTCTATCAAGAATAAAAATTAAATATTTACATTCTCTAAAACGTAAAATAACTGAGCAGACTTAAATGGGTCTTCCTTTCCCTAGATTATCTCTTATATTTCTTATCCAGATGCTATTAGCTTTTCCATCTCTTGTACGTATTATTTAATACTCAGGGCAGTCTGGCACGTACTATTTGCCATAAGCTACAGATGAGAAAAATGAGGCTCCGAGATGTTCCAAGGGCACATTTCTCATCAGGTTAAAATCTTGTTAAGGCCTTAAATTGAGATTTCTTGAGTCCTAATCTTGCCGTATCTTCATCAAGGTAATTAAATGACTATCTACCCTTCTCCCTGCCCTTTCCATGTTCCATCAACCCTAGACACACATCAACAAAAGTAGTAACTGGATATTCCTGATCTGGAAACAAGGTCATTAGGTAAGGAAGGTGATGGCTCTGAATGCCAGCTGGAGAAGGCCTCATATTCAGAGTGAGTGTGCAGCAAACTCTGCCAGGAGACCAAACCTGGCTCTTCCTCCAAAGGGTCCCTAAGTAAGTATCAACTGAATGTGATACTCATCTGTAAGTAAAAGGGGGCTGGTAAGGATTTTTTCTTTTTTGCTTTTTTGTTTTTGTTTTCGAATTCGAATGAGTTAGAATGACAAGTAATATACTGTCAAATCCCCAGCAGATGAAATCTTTGGCAGTGGCATAAAACAGGCCTTCATCTTTCCATTAGAGCTGATTAAGCAATGATTCTCAGTCATCACGAAGTATTCCATTAAGCTCTAGCGTCCTCTAATAATTTACTTGATATATTTTTAAGATTTGGAACATCCACATGAGTTTTCCATTCGAGTACTAGAATGACTCATCCTTTTGTTTTAGCAACAGTTTGGAAACAAACAGAGAGAAGGTGTGTGTCAAGGGGATATTAGAGGTGGGAGTGTGGAAAGGACCAGAGAACAGGCCAGACATCATCTTTTATTGCTGAGGAGTGACCCTTTGATCAGAAAACATTTCAGGAACTGAAGGTCTGACGGTTAGTCTTGGAAAAAGAGGAAGCTGCGCTTTTGGTTTGCAAGCCGACTCTTCAGAGAAGAGCTGGTGCAGGGTGGCGTGAGTGCATTTCCTCAGCCTAATCAGATGCTTTCAATCAAGAGTTTGTGGAACGTGGTGTCAATCATTCTTAGAAAAAAAATTAATGAAAGCTACAGTTCTCATCTCAGTCTCCACTGGTTTGGATCCACATTGCTTTATCAAATGCGCTTGTGCCAGTGGATATGATGGAATGAAATTTATTTTTGACAAATGGATAATTGCTTATTTTAGAAACAGTTTAAAGTACCTCAGACTCCCTTAGGCATGACCAGGTAACCTCTCTCTCACTGGAAAGCTGTTTAAAATATGTACAACTATTAACCCTTAGCATCTATATTTTAAAGTTGTCTCCCTTTCCCAATTAATTACTCATGTGTGGTCTAGATGTCCACTATAAAAAAATTAAGACATGTGACTCTGAATTATCCAAAATGCTTCTCACTCTTATCAGCAGGTGGCTAACTTCGTGTGTTACATGAAAGAATTCAGAGCAAAACTAGGAAATTATTATCTTACTATTTCTATCTGGACAAATACAGCCATTTGGATTAATTCTTTTGCCAAGCACTCAGATAGGAGTGCTCTTTAAACGTTTCAGTTGTTAGCAACCTGGTTTTGGATGAATGGAATAACCCTTTTCAAATGTGTCAAAGGACTTTTCAGACCTTTTTGGAGACTCGGAGGTACAATGGGAAAAAAACATATTTTGGACTCAGGTGGACATGACTTTAAATACCAGCAAGGTGGTGGCTTTCTGTGGCTAGGTGATATTGGAAACATTTACTCTTTCCTCCTCCATTGCAATACTTGGCTGTGAGCAAATGCTCTTGTGAAGAGTAATGTACAAACCCTCGCAAAATGTCTGACGTGTAGGAAACTCTTGGTAAATGGTTGTGATAAAAATTGTCTATGCAACTTCAAAGTTTATTATATAGCAGTTTATGCATTATTTCTCCTGCTCATCACTTGTTTGCAGAACCTCTGGGATATTATCAAACCAGATAACATCAGAAAACTACAGTTAAAATATTTAAGTGAAATCATGAAGAAAGATAAGAGAAACCAAAAGAGAAATCAAAATGGTAAAATGTTAACACAAGATTTCTATTTTTAACAATATGAAAAAAAATCCCTGAAAAAAAAATCCTCTCAATTCAAACATGAAGAGTGAAGGATAAAAGTTTTAAAGTATCTTTTTTAATATACAGCTGAGTTGGTGAAAAAAAATGAGAAAAATTCCAAAGGACCAAAAATAAAGAGAGAGAAGTTAGAGTGCTATTTGCTGAGTTCAAAGCTACTGAAGCAGCAAGTGCTGACCTGATTGACCTAGACCAAGCTGATGTGACACTTCCTCAGGGAAAAGAGAAATTCCTTGGGTTGGTAAGGATGGAGAAGTGAATTTAAGACCTGCTATTATAGTCAAGACTCACTGTATGAAACTGGGCAGAAATGATGAACTGGAAAATATCCATCTACTAGAAAAGACCAGACAGCTAGGGAACTTTTCTCTTTGATTTTTGTCTTCAGAGGAGGAAAAGTCTCTTCTAAGAATTCATAACCATAGAAAATATCATAGTGGGTGAAGGAGGGGTAGTGACCAGAGGTGAAATATTCTGAAGTCTTTGTATTCAGAAGGATGGTGGAAAGAGTAGCTAACTATATATTTTGTAAGGTAAGTATTCATGCTACTGTCTTAATAGTAACTTAATAAAACTTTGGTTTTAACTTCAAAACTAGTAGACAAGTACAAATAGGAATTTATTTTAAAAAATATTCCACCAATTAAGAAAAAGTAATCAGAAGAGAGGACAGAAAGAACAGAAAACAAAATATAGGAGAGCCTATCGAGTTCAATTATATGCGTCATTGCAAGATACAAATTAACTGAATTTGCACTTGCAAGACAGAGGTAACAGAATTGGATTGTTAAAAATAAAAATAAAAAGCAAATAAAATGGTATCAAACAGTGGATACCATAGTTATAAGAATATCAATGCCATGTGGGAAATGAGAAAAAGGAGGTCTCTCAGAAAATATAAAGGTAAAAGCAAGAAAATAATCGGAGTTGAGGGAGACAATTAGAGAATCCATTTAGAAAGTCCAACATCCAAATATAAGAACTTCCACAGACAGAGAGAATTAAGAAAACAGAAGAGATGAAAATATCAAAGTGTGGTCTATAGTCACAGCATCACTAAATTATAAATCAATAATGAAAATATACCTCAAAAACCCCAAATATTTAGAAATTAAACAACTTCAAAATAAACCATAGGTCAAAGAAGAAATCACAAGGAAAATTGAAAGTAATTGAATGATGAAAACCCAACATATCAAAAATTGTGGGATACAGTTAAAGCAGTACCTAGATGGATATGAACATGCTTGTGTTAGGAAGTAACAAGTTAATTGCCTAAGTTTCCACCTAAAAATGGTGGGAGGAAAAGGAGTAAACTGAATCCAAAGAAATTTTTTAAAATGAAAAACATAAATTCAAGAGCAGGAATAAATGAGATAGAAAACAAGAATCAATGCAGAAAATCAATGTAACAACACTGATTCTCTGAATACATCTATAAAGTTGATACAGTGGTTGGTGGACAGATGGGACAAAGAGAGAGAGAAGATATGCATCACTGATATCAAGAATGTGGGAGGACACAGAATAGCCTTGTTCAGAGACAACAAATGGATGAGTAGAAAGCTCAGAAACATACCCCACATGCATAATGGACAACTGATACAGAATTGGTATAGAAAAATCAATGAGAAAAGTTGAAGTCCATCAATGACATTGAAACAATTGCCTAGATAGTGTCACCCACACCCCACCAGGCATAATGATTACAGGGCAAAACACTCTGACCCCCAGCTGCACAAGGACTTTTTCAATCAATGGAAACTTACTTCTCCTTGCCAAAGGCAATCCAGGAAAGAGTAGAAATAATGCCTTCTCAACGCACAACTGATAGGACTTGGTGTATAGCATCCCGGATGCCTCAGAACTCAAGTGGATAAATGGGTAAATCTGAGATTCCCTGCCGACAGTGACTCCCACAGCTCCCCAAGGGAATTAGCTTCTGATTTCTCACAGTGGCAACTACATCACTATTTGTATTGGTGGCCTTCCCCTCCTGGTCTCTTTCCTAATACTGTTCCAGATTCACTTCTTAAAGAAATTACTCGTTCACCATCATTTTCTTGCAGTCTTTGGAGTGGGCTACCAAGACTGTTAATATATTTTTTTTTAAATAAAGAAGGAAGAAAGAAAGTGAAGGAGGAAGGGAGGTAGGGAAGAAGGCAGAAAAATGGAAGAATAAATGAAAAAAAAAATGCAACTGTCTGCCATCTACAAGAGACACATTCCAGCCAGCAGAAAAGAAAAGAGGAAGAGATAAAGAAGGGACTGAAGGTTGAGGCAGTACATCAAGAGATTTTAAGAAAAATCCCTAGAAGCTGACATCCAACTTTGCTTCTTAAATGTTATTGGCCAAACGTAGTCACATGGTCACACTGAATTGCAAGGAAAGCTGGGAAATGTACTCATTCTGTTCACTTAGATAAAAACTATCATATTAACCTACATTATGCTGTGATGATATTTGGGCACCATCAGCAGTATCTATTTCACCAATAAAAAGACCAGAAAAATAAACAAATAAAATTTGGGGAAAAATTGAGGACAACATAGCCTAAGTGATCTCAGCTTCCCTAGAATCCATGCAACGAAGCCTGCACCAAGCCAGTAACTCAAGAAAAAGAAGCATGGAGGCGACCACTAGAAAAAACAAGAAGAGTAGCTGCTTTTAAACACTGCCCCCAGGACATGGAACTTAGAGTAAGAAAAGAGGAGGCAAGAGATTATCTTCAGAAACACAGCACTTATATTTAAAAAGTTAAGTTCTGTAAGTAAAAAAGAAGGAAGAATTTATCGGTATTACCAAATGCTGCAGACAGCGCAAATAAGAAAAACAGCCTTTTGAGTTAATAAGTAGGACATGGACTGCCAAGGACTAATGCCTGTTTGCAAATGGTTGATGAGAAAAGGGCCGGGAGCTATTAGATCACTCAGGTCATTACAGCTTTGCATAGGAGACTCAGCTTCCAGTCTTTCATCGCCCCGTTTTTTCCTTTCTGGAATTTCTTCGATTTGTGACTATCCGTGTCATCCTCCAGTATTTTCACCTGAGTAGGTGATACTACAACTGGTCTGTCCATCAGAGAATGTGAAAGGCCATAATTTACCTTATTCTTAATTCCTTATGAAGCAGCCTAAGTTTGCCCTACAATTTTTAGGACATCTCATTCTGAGCACACAGATACATATATAATCAGAATACACGCACACACATACGCACACACACGTATGTATTTAGATCACATGAGCACTAACTTGCTTATCATATCAAAGGACAGAATACAAAAATATACAGACTTACAATCAATTTCCTATTCACTCTTATTTCACCTATCTGTCTACCTGTTGTTAAACTCCCAAAACCAGGATTACTCGGGAAATGTATTTTTGTATTTTTAATTTTAGCGGATAATTCTAGATTAATTTTTAAAGCAGATACAGCAACTTACACTCTTACCAATCCAAGAGTGGCCAGCCCTATACACCCCTTCTATATTTTTGTAAGTCTGAGGGTTGAAGAATATCAAGTTATTTCTTTAATTTGAATTTATCTGACTACTAGGGAGAATGAGAATTATAGTACACATTTACCAGACATTTTCACTTTCTATAAATTATTTGTTTAAACATTTTGCCCAGTTTTCTATTTGTCCCTTTTATGAGAGCTCTGTGTATATTAAAACAAATTCTTTTTCCTGTCATCTGTGTTGCAAATATTTTCCCCTTCACTTGTCTTTTGGCTTTTTTATAATTTGTCATCAAGTTTGTGCAAATTTTTGTTCCTTTTTAAAATATATGGCTTTTCTTCCTAAGTATTAACAAGCATAAACTTGGGCACTTCCATAAGAATTCAAGAGCGCCATCTCCAGAGGTCCCAAAGGTATCCATGGATCCAGCTCAGAGAGCACGTTCACAAGGGCAATAAGGAATTTCATCATCTTGCTGGGACTCAACCAAATCCTCTGGGCCCCTGATTTCTGGAACCTGTAGAGCTCCAAGGAGTCACTGGGCCCGCACAGTACCATCCAAGAGCACTTATTCACAGCCTAAGGCACGGTCACTCAGTCATTCCATGACGCATAACTTCCCTGCAGCAACTGTGAACGTGACAGACAGAAAGAAGCTGCCCTTCTCTTTAAATGTCACCTTACGAGCACAGTACTGAATTATTTTATGATATGCTGTAGGGAAACTGTCTGAATGATGGCATGCTTTTGTATTTCATTTGAAAACTGCTTTCACTAATGAGTCATGTACTCAATCTTCCAGAAATACCAGTGAATTTCACCATCTCCAATTCTCAGATTCAGAAGCTGAGGTTCACAGAGGTAGAAAAGACACATACCCCAAGTAAGTAAATGGTAGAGCTGGACTAGGACCCAACCGCAGGCTGCCTTCCAGATACTTAAAATTCTACTTCAAAATTGTATGAAGAAAAGGAATCCTTGAATATATTCTACTTTAGCTCTAAATATTTCAAAAAATGCACAGTTCTGGAAGGGTCTGGCAAGGGTTTGGGGTGGGGACACTCCCCTCTGCATGGCCTTGTCTTCCCATGTTGATTCCACTTCCGCAGTAAAGCCTCACTTTGCCAAGATTCTTCTGACTGACTGATTACAGACATAAAGGTATCAGCAGATCTGGTAAACAGATACTGTGACTTTAACTTTGACTGAAAATAGTTTCCAGAATAAAAGTGTTAACTATTTCCCTTGGGGTTTCTATTTTACCTGAAGTGTTCTTCCTCCCCTTGTCTGAAATATGTGTATTAAGAGAAAGCCCCCTCCCCCAGGTTCTCAAAATTATAAGTAGTTTTGGAAAAGAAGAGAATACTCAAAGTAAAATAGTTTGGGTGCTGATTGGAGTTTGCTCCAGCAGAGTCCACAGAAGGATGAGATGTAAGTCAAGGGAAGCACAGTCTCGGGGTCTGTGCAGGTGTGGAATCCTGGCTCTGCTGCTGATGGGCCAGCCACGGGCCTTGCACTCTGATGAACATGGCCCGAGAGGATGACAGGTTACTACCCTTTATGTTCCCGTCTCTGTGCTTTATATGGATTATCTCATTGAATATTCACACAACCCCAGAGGCTATATGAGCCCATTCACAAAGACCTTGTGAGGATTAACAACAATGAAACTCAAAGCCACTGTTATGGGGTCATCTGCTGGATGCTGGGCCTCCGCACCTAACTGGACTTCAGTAAACATCATAGTGGTGCAGACATTCAGGCAGAGTAGAAAGAGTACTTATTGAAGACTGGTAGAACAAAAGTCATAGGAAATTGGAATCTGCCGTGGAAACGTGATTTTTACCTAATAGTTAAAATGTTAGCTGCAGTGTAAAATAAAGATTTTTTGTTGTTTTTTTTTAAATGAAGTTGTGGTAAGAAACTCATTATACAAGATACAATCATTTTGGAAAGAAAAGTATTATTTAACACATTCCCCATGTGATATGGCTCCAGATTGTAAAATGACTTTTCTGTATTGGAGTTCACTCAAATCCCATCTTGGGTACAATGTGCTTACAGATCTAATTCTAAAAATATCCCTTTGTATTTTGGAACTTATAGCTAGTCTACCAAGTCTGGGGGGAAGGGGTTTCAGGTTTCTCATTCTCTTCTTGCTCCTAGGCGAATGCACCAAGCACATCATTTATTATTTCTATTATGCCAAACAGATAACATTTCTGAAAGGCTAAGGGAAATTACTTGAGCATAGAGATCACACTCAGTGAAACATCTTTTCCCCACATTTATTAAGGAGTGGATGTTTCACTTCTGAACAGATATCCCTACATTAGTGAAGATTTGTTTTGTGAGTGATATATCTCCTGTAAGACCCTGAGTCGACTGCCAGACTCTAGAAAACCCCACTAGAACCATAGTGCAGTCAAACGGCCTTTCATGAAACCAAACCATATGAATGTTTTAGTGGGCTCTGTTTTATCTTTCAGGATGTTCTTTGTGTATTTTGCAGTGGTTTGAGGAGAAATACAAATCCAGAGAATGGCGCAAAGAGGCCACTCAGCTAAAACAAAAATGTTCTCCTGTCATTCAGATGGCTTTATTTTGGAAGAAAGGTAGAACAAATCAAACCCAACACACTTGGACAAGTATGCAATAACTCACATGGTTAAAGGAAAGGTTTGAATTAGTTGGTTTTCTTTAATGGACCTATTTTGTTTAGTTAGCTATATTCTAGAAAGAGAGTGATTTTTTTTTCCAAATCTAAAATTGGCAGCAGGAAAAAGACAGCCCTTTTCACCTGATCCCCAACCTTCCTTCTTTTAAAATTTATAAGAAAAGTTTCAGAGAGAAGAGGATTATACCCTTAGTCTC
The DNA here is from genome assembly GCA_032199065.1 of Smutsia gigantea. NCBI lineage: Eukaryota > Metazoa > Chordata > Mammalia > Pholidota > Manidae > Smutsia > Smutsia gigantea. Next base: position 47,486 of record JAVSCE010006499.1, read on the forward strand.
TGAAAATATTGGATTTATGGTTCGTGCTCAACACATGTGGCTGACTTAACTTTAAGTCAAAGAAAACTAAAAATTCAATTCCTCAGTCCTACTAGGCACATGGAAAGTACCTGTTAGTCACATGTGGCTAGTGGCTACCACAGTGCCCAGTACAGAAAAGAAAATGCCCTTTGATGCCGAGAGATTTTAGGCAGTGTTGTGGGCAGCCAACTATTTCTGATGGTCTGCCAAATCTGGGGCAGTTTGGGGCTTTCTAGGCTCCTCTTTTTATCACACACTGAGACAAAAACTGGAAGCCTCAAATGATTAAAATGAATCAAAGATTTAATTCTTCAATTATTCCCTGTTAATCAAAATTTCTATGAATTAAATGCTAAGAGTAGAGTCATTCATCAAGACAACCAGTTAGACGATAGCTCAAAAAAGACAAAGTTTTCCTGTGTAAAGCTACAGAAAGTGATGTTTATTTGTTACAGAAGTTAGTCTACTCCGAGTAATATAGAACTTGGCATTACAAGAAAATGTAAAGTGTGTGGCTTTGACTTAGCAATCCAGTAAGAAGTAGATGGCAAGAAAGCCAAGATCGGAAAACTGAAGGGCCTTTTTAGTTGGGGGAAAGAACATTTTATTAAATTGTTTCCTCTGATAAGCTGGAAGACAGAACAAAGGCTTCCTGGACTTGTAGCTCCAGGGGAAGGAACAGAAAGCAGGTCAGCATTGTATACTGGGTATTACTGACCACGCTTAGCAAGGCGGTAGAAGAAAAGCTTCAGTTTGGGTGAAAATTGTCTGGTTTGAAAGAGAATGGGAAGAGAGAGGAAAAAAAAATCTGGAATTTGAAGGTTAGTCAAAACTGCTCTTCTAGACTCAAAACAAGAAGAAAAAGTAGCATCCTGCAAATGCTAATTTTAGTAGCTGCTTACCTCCACAGGTTTCTTCTTTCACAATATGTTGAGCCTCTGTCGATTCTTTTCTGGCCAACTTTGCAATTCCTTTGAAAACTTTGTCATAAACATTGTTTTCATCAGTTTGAGCTCTCTTTGCATGAAAAGCATTCATGGTGTCTACTCCATCACATTGACAGAAATATAAGAAGTGTGACGGTGGTTTTGAAGATCATCTACTGTATTGAGTCATGCCATCATATGAAACAGTTAATCTGTAATAGTAGTGTTATATTTTTGCCTATGTTATTAGTGTTACACTATTGTCTAATGTGAGCTATAGACACTCCATTGCTCTGGGTCCTGGGATATTCAGGGAACAAGGGCATAGTCTACTACCACACCACAGAGCATATGGATACAACACAAAACTACATAAAATCTTATGATGAAATGCTGGTGCTCTAAGTGCCCTGATGAGGACAGAATATGCTGGGCTGAAATACAGGGCAGAGGCTCATGGAGAGGCAGCATATACACCTGCAGAGGACCAAGGAAGGCTTGCAGAGTCAGAAGAATAGATTTTCCCCCAGCCACCTATTGCATGTGGGATCTCACCCAATACCATTAACTCTTCCAATGTCCTGCTAACAAAGAAGATACAGATCCTTCTAATTTGTATATTGCTAGTTATTTCTGTATACCAGAAATAAGGTCTTTAATTTTTTAAGGCCTGTTCAGAGTGTCATGTGCCAAAGAGAATCAAGCACTTCTTCCTTGAGAATTTTCTTCCCTAAATTTGCCAAGAAACACGGACTTAGCCCAAAGAAGTTAGATACTCTTCCCTCTAACCGTCATGCTGAGAGAGAGCTGAAGACACGGAGCCCCCCTCAGTTTGGGGGCAGCCCTGACTTCTGCTGGCTGCTGCGTCCCTCTATAAGACAGTTCTGGGGCATGTCCAGGGCCTCTGTGTCTGCTATTGTGATGTCAGATTCCCACTGTAGCAACTCTTGCTTTTTGCGGGGGGAGAATATAAACCCCTTCCTCAAGGTCCATCTCAGCCAAGTACACGATGCCTGGCATCTGAGATGAGTAGTTTCTGCTCACAGCCTCGGACCTTTGTAGCTGTCCACACAGTGTCCTGTCCACTGCGGTGGTGACAGCGATGCCATGCTGCCCACTGCACTCTGTCATGACCCACCATCACACCCTGCTTGCTCTCCCTCATCTGATTTTTGAGAATTATTATAAAAGAAATTCTTTTCCAAGATGAAAAGCTATGCTTTCCCAGGAAAACAATGGGCAGCTTCCAAGCCACATACTTGTCACTAATGTTCCACCTGATCAGGAGTTCAGCTGCCCCGTTACATGTCTGGTCGGTATTGGTGGTGCGATGGGGACAAGGAGAGGTGGTGTCATTGTTTGAGCAGTTTTTCTAGTTTCCACCAGGGTGCCATGGGACGTTCACAGAGGATACTATCGAGAATCCCTTAGGGAGATCCACTTAATAGGTAGGGCCTGAGACCCATGACCGTCATGTCACATGTTTTCCTTCTTACTGCTGACCTTTATACTTCACCCCATCACAAAACCATGTATTTATAATTATTCATTATTTAATATGAGCCATAAAAACCAGTGGGAAAAAATTATTGAAAATGATCAATGTAATTTTAGATCAAGGAAAACTTCCACCTGGCTGAAGGGATAGAGATGGCAAGCCAGCTGGAGCTGTCAAATTGTTAAAAGAAGAATTGTTGGGAGAAGATGGGTTCTCGTGCTGGCTGTGCAAATTTGTGCAAGTCACTTAATCATTTCATTGGTCAAGCAAGAATATTAATATCTAACAAACAGCTTTTCTGGTAGGGTTAGTTGAAGTGATAACCTTGAGAACAAAATTTAAACTTAAGGTTCTCTCTCTCTCTCTCTCTCTCTCTCTCTTTCTATATATATATAGCATTATTTGTTCTGAATTTTCCTGCTGCAGATCTCCCTGTTTGAACATTAAAAGGCTGAAACACAATAGCATTTTCCAGGCCTGAACAGTTAGCAGCACTCTGTGATTTAATTTTGGAAGTATGGCACCCTATAAAATGTATTTCAGAAATGCAGCAGGGTTCCTGACACATCCTCTCCGCCACTACCCTCAACCTTTTGCATCCACAGTGGCCAAGCCCTGCAAATGCTTCCCAAAAAAAACACTGTTTTTCCTCTTTCTTCTCTGATTTCTATATCACATGGAAGATGTTGGCCTGTTTTTGAAACCAAGAAATAAACTACACAGCCAGAAAGATGATTCCATTCCAGATAAATCTTTGTCAGAAGTTGGAGACTTCAAATAATGTGTCTGCAATTACTGATAGCAAATTATCAGAAACTGTGATTCCTTTAACAAAATTTATAGTGGCAAAAGCTGTAAATCTCAGCTCAAGTGTTTGTCTTTGATTTACTTTTTTTTCCTTAACTAATTTCAAGGGGGAAAAAGAATTTGTTGCCATAAAATTCATTTTTGCAGGATTCCCCAGTCTAGAGCACTATCTTGTCTTTACAATTCTAAAGGATGAGAATTTATTTTTACTTCCTTTTTTAACTGCTTCTTAAAATCTACCAAGAGTTTCTGAGTGACTCAAGATGTCTTGCCCCTACCAATTTCAAATCTGAGTAAATTTTGACCTGCTGTGCTTTCAAGAGTCAGCAGTCAATATGCCAGATGGTTTTGGCTAATCTTACACTGTTCCAAATGTACCTATTTCTGACTTCCAGGGAGTCTTGGATTTGCTTGTTCCCCTCTCCAGATTTTGTCAGTATATAAAAGATCAACCAAGAGGAATAACTCAGTGAAAAATTTGTCCAAGTTATGCATCATCCATGCAAACAGGATGCAAAAGCAGACATCCTACAATCTGGAGATTAATTGGTAGAATCCTGAGACTGTCCCAGAAGGAAATAGAGCATTTGCAGCACCATGTCAGGGGAAAGCAACACTAGGATAAATAAAATACCATAAATGGAAATATTCACTTTGATGCAGGTAAAGAGTTTTGACAAGGCAGCAATCTTAGAATTGCTCTCAGATTTTCACGGACTAGCAATGATGCAAATATAAATACCAGTCTTTTATCCAGTATAGAGCAACACCCAAAATATGAAAAATATATTAAATATAAAAGGGATAAAAACTCTATATGATAAACTTCACAAGTTACTTAAACTAATAGAAGAATAAAATATTCTTGAAAGAATTTAAACTTGTATAATGTTACCTAGGAAAGTTGAACTTGAAAGTAATAATAGTCACCATATAGAAAATACACAGAGTAAAAAGTTGTAATCTGTAATATTTTCTAGAGATCAAAACTATCAGTAAATAATGTTTAGTGTTAATGTTACATGAAAAATAATGGATTACAGTGAAATAATTTTAGGAAAATGTAGAAAACAGTTCAAGTGATCTGTATAGAACACTGACCAAGAATTAAAATGACCTAATGGAATTTGTTCTAGAATAAAGCATCTTAATCAAAATTCAGTGAAGTTACAAACAATTTAGTGCATGTTACAAACAATGTTGGATAGTTTTGGTCAACATGTTTTAAAACTTCTTAGGCAAAGTAAAAATTCTCACCATCACTAATGTTCAAAATGGCAAAGTCAAAGTCAGAAAACTGGTAGAGAAACATTCTGTACCCATTTCCAAGATTTCCTTTAATCCAACATTACCCCCCCCCCACACACACACACACACACTAAACAAACTTTCTCTCGTTTCTGAGTTCCCTTCTTCATAAACAAAATTTTCTGGCTAAAATGTCACTGTTATTTGGAATTTCTCCCATTTCTTAACTATCAACTTACTTTGTTGCCACACGCAGATACTTCCAATACACACTCTCCTTCTCTTTGGTATAATTGCTACTTTTTTTAAAACACAAATCTCATAATGCCATCATCCTACTCAAAAACCTTTGGCCTTTGCTTTTTGTTTTAACAGATTTACCAATACTAGACTAGACTTTCCACCATAAAATACACAGCACACTTTTGAGGTGACTGTTTTCAGCATTGGATAATAGGTGGTGCAAGACTGTGATCCCTTAGAGAATAAAACACCGGAGGTGGGTCCCACCTTCCCCCAGCTCTCTGGTCAGGGACAGTGTCTGGACTACTGCACAGGAAGTTAGATACCAAGTGAGCACTGTGGTCTGGTGAATCAGAGGTGAGAGTTCATATCTGCCAAAATCCCTGGAATGAAATTTCTGGGTAGGCTCTCAGACAGGGGACAGTTATTAGAAAGGCGGTTCCAGAAGCCAGAGTCTGTTGGAGGGTTTGCTTCAGGTCCATGGCTGGAGGCTGGGATGAATTTACTCAGACTGGAACTAGATGAAGACTAGCAGAGAGTAGCTGCTATGTCAATGAGAGCGGATTAAAGATACTAAACGGCACACAGTGCTGGGAGATGTTGGAATTCTGGTCCAGCCACAGAGAGAGATCTTTTTAACACCCTGGCATTCAAATGAGATATCAGAAAGTTCATGTTTTTAGAGTAAAGACTATAGATTAAAGGATCCTCCAAATCTAAACTAACAAAGTCCAAGGCCAAGCTCTGAGAGGGTTAAGGAGCATCGCCTGTGAACTAACAAACCTCAACACACCTTAAAGGGAGCTGACATGAGCTAGACTCCCAGCAGTGGACCATCACTATGCCCAACACACAGTCAAAAATTATAAGACATGTTAAGAAGCAGGAAAATGTGACTCACAATTGGAAACATTTTTGAGTACCCCTTATTGACTACAGAATAAAATAAAAACTTTGAATAGTATGCAAGACCTTTCATAAAATAACACTAACTCCAGTCTTTCCAAAGTCTATTCCCCACCTTCCACCTTTAATATTATTTTATATTTAAAATGCAATTAAATAGCATTTCATCAGGGAGTATTTTTCTTACTACTCTAAGCAGCCTTACTAAATGCCTTCACACCACTTATTCATACTATTTAGACATATTCCTAGTTTCCCTACACATACACACAGACACACACACTCAAGGAATGTTTGCTAAATCTTGAAATCCTTGATTACTGAAAGTTCAGAACATTGTCCCTTTAATTGTTACAAAGATTAAATTATTTTAACCTGAATTCTATTTGTATTTGTGTATTAGAGTTTATCTAAAGTACACACTAAAATATACACCTATTATGAAAACTTAGAAATGAAACGTGACTTTAAATTTATAAAATGTACCCAAAACTAGAGAAGCTAATTTCAAATATTCTACACTTCAATCCCAGTTTTGAAGGCAAGAAAAGCTTCACATTGTCTAGAAATACATATATGAAACTTTTGGACCATGTTTGGGGCCTCTAATATCTTCTCTATAAATTATTTCCATCTCTATAAAGGTGTCCACTTCTATGGCTAAAGAAAATCCAACCTTCAAGCCTACTTTTTTTAGGATTTCATGTTAACATTAATTTTATATTGTTGCTATAACAAATAAACTCATGTTTACAGGCTTAAGACAATAGAAATGTAATATCTCCCAGTCCTATAAATAAGAAATCCAGGTGAGCTAGATTGTTCCTCTGTTCCATATCTCACAGGGCTGAACTCAAATCAGCTGGCTGGGTGCTTGTCTGGAGGCTCCGGGGAATAGTTCACATCCAGACTCATTCCGGTAGCTGGCAGAGTTCAGTTCCTGTGGTTGTAGGACTGAGGTCCGCATTTCCTGCTGGCTGTCAGCTGGGCGCCTCTCTTGGCTCATTTGTCAACTTCCTTTTTCCATGTAGTGTAACATATTCACAGCTCCAAGAATGGGGGCATGGGCATCCTGGGAGAGTCATTCTGCCTACCACACATAATATTCACAACCTGTAGCCTTTATTATGTTTTTGAACACAAGCTTCCTGCTCATGTTACTCTCCACAAGATAGCCCTGATGGGCTGGCTTTCCTGGAGCTGATGACTTATAACCACCCATTTTGTTTCTGGCATCAGAACATAAATGAGAGAAGAGGTTACTCCTGTTTGAGGAAAGTATGGGAAACACATCAATCTTCCCTGCTTCTCAAAAAAAGATAGACTTACCAGTTTTTTCTGAATATCTGGATCACTGCCATCTAATAGAAGAGGTTCCCCAGTTGCTGACACAAATAACTGCACAAATAATTGTATTTTTTGACCAAGGCACTTCATTTAGATATTCACTGAGCATCTATCCTGTGGTAGGCATTGACTCTGCACAGGGTTCAGATATGTATTATCTTAAATGGAACCTACATATCTGCATATCTTCATGTTTCAAAGTGAAACAACTTGACCCTCTAGAGTTTTAATTTTCGCCAATGATTGGGCACACTGACACATGTTCGTTTTCAGTGCTTGCAGTACTGTACTGTGAGAAATATCTTTCCGTATACAAACAGGAAATTAAGGCTCTGAGTAACTTGCTGCCAGTCACCTAACTTAGAATGTAATATCCAGTCTCACTCCACAGCCAATGCTCCTTTTACTAAATCATATTAGAAAATACAGACCAGTCCATCTTGAAGGCATGATAAAATGTGAGGGAAATCTTTTAGAATATTACCTTGGACATGCTTATTTCTAAGCCTTGCAAGAAATCAGGGGTGATGGGAGTGGGAAGATAGAGTCAAGCCTCCAACCTCATTTACCCGGTTCTTTAAAAACTAGGCTTTTTCAATTCTTACTACGCTGATGGACAGTGACTGCAACGGGGTATGTGGTGGGGACTTGATAATAGGGGGAGTCTAGTAACCATAATACTGCTCATGTAATTGTACATTTATAATAGCAAAAAAAAACAAAAAACAAAACTAGGCTTTTTCAAAGTAAATGCAGGCATGTAGCTTACTGTCCATTTTCCTGCTTTGTCTGTTTTTTTTCCCTTTAGAACTGAAATAGTGCATAAAAAATGCCTGCTGTGTTCTAGTCCAAAGCAGCAAAACACAGCTGTTGTTCAGCTAGCATATGTATGTGTAATGTTTAGTTCTGTGGTGTTGATAAGTAGCGTCTATTTTTTTTAAATAAATACAAGTTCAGTAGTGTGTACATATATCTGAGGGGTATGATGCTGAACAGAATTATTAAATTCATCTATATGAGGCTAAATTTGGTTTTATCTTTGCCCTAGGCTTGCTCAGCTCTCCTTGTGGGGTGTTTTCAATGGCACATTGAATGGAAATCTGCTGTCACAATCAAGGGGAGCTGCCTTGAACCAGATCTATGCTCACTTAATCCACTGACTTGGAGAGGAAATAAGAAAGCCTTCAAGTCTGTGGTCCCTCAAAGTCCCATTGCTGATAAGCAGAGACCCCAGAGTTTTAGAAAGAACAGTATGGGTCCGGAGTTAATCCATTAAAAATGTGTTTTGGGTTCTCTTTTGGAGGAGGTATGCTTTTATTTTGTTGCTTACTTTTAGAGCCAACACCAGTAAAAGCAAGTGATCCTAATTTGAATGAGATCATTTCAAGAGGCCCTCTTGGTGCTAAGATTCTATGATTTGAATAGGGGTAGGGCTCATAGAGAAAAGAAGACTGCCCAAATTAGGGAAAAGAATGAATTAGAGAATGCTTCAAAAAACAAGGGGTCACAAATGGACTCTGGCAGGCACTGGATCAAGCCTGTAGAAGTGTTTCATATGACTCGGTCATTTGATTCTGTCTGTGATTCATGTAAGAGACACTGTTCACTATGTCAGGCACAGTTCTACGTGTTGGAGATACCGTAATGAAGAAAACAAAATGCCTACCCTCATGGAGCTTGCATTGTCTGTCATTTGAATGCATGAGGTCAGCTATGTACTCCTTAGAACTTTTCTTTCATTCTCTCTCTTTTGAAAAATTGACTAAGTAGACCCTCAGGGAAGGCATGCCCCCCTCCACTGGACCACGGACCACACACTCCCTTCTTGTGTTTTACCCTGGCCACAGACCAAGATTCCTGGATGTATGAATTTTTGAAAGCTTTTGAGCTTGTGACACTCTCTTATAAAACAAAGCTCTTTTGCCTTCAAATAGACAATACTGCTATCCATCAGAGGTCCTTCGTTATCTTTTGGAAGAACTTTTCTATCCAACATGTACTGACTGAGCCCCTACTCTATGCCAAGTGCAGAGCCAAAAGCCAGGAGTAGAGAGAGCGGTAAGTCCTGGCCCGTGAGGTCCTGAAGCTCTGGGTCTGGTGGGGAAACAGACTCAGAAACAGCACTCTAATGTCATGGGACCACTGCTCTATTAGATGTGCAGAGTGTGATGGGAGCAGCAGGGAGTCCATTCCTCCCGGCACAGGAAGGGAAAAGGGAAAGGAAACCTGCAGAACGGGCAACACCCTCCAGGGCAACAACAGAGACAGATGTTAATGTACTGACATTACATTCATAGATTTCTTGCTTTCAATTTAACATTTTTCTTCAGAAAGGATTATCTCTCAGCTGCCTTGTTTCCCCAACTACAAGTCTCTGTTGTCCCATGAAAGACTGCAAATGTAGTTTCTAGGTCTACTTGGATTCAGGTAATCAATCACAAGTCATAAATCAACAGGTCCTAAATTTAGTATTTTTTTCAGGCCATTAATGCTCATCCATGTCAGATGATTATTACACACAGTTTGTGGATTTGGAATGCCTGCTTGGGCTTTGCTCTTTAGCCAGCATAAAGGGGTCCTCTCCGGGGACCTAATCTAAAATGTCACAGCTGAATGGATCCCCAAAGTCATAAGCTCCCATCTCCAGCTTCCAGATGAGGCAATGCTTAAAGCATCCATGGGAGCTGGACGTAGTTGGAGGTATTCCAGGACTTCAGTCTCAGTGTTATGCTCCCCTGGGAGCCTCTGAAGTGTTCAGACTTGATGAAGGGGTCCCACATCCTGGTTACTCATCAAACAGGCTGGCTCTGATGTAAGACCATTCATTTCTCCTCCACCTTCTCTGGAGAAAAAAATTAGACCGTACCTTCACCTAGGAACACCTTACATATTTGAAACCAGTTGTTTTGGTTGGCTTTATGATAGCAAACACCTGAATGAAACGGACTGAACGTGAGGCTTAAACATTCCGATTAGCTGGATCTCAGTCCATTTGGCCCCTGGACAGTTTTCCTCAATGTGACCCTACCCCTTAAATCTTCCTGAGAATCCTCAGTTCTCCATCTAATGTAGCTCTTATGTTGCTTGTCTACTAATCTGCTGCAATTCCTAAGCATTCTGTTTCAAAATAGGAAGTGACATTTGGTCCCTTTATTCTAATAATGGCTTGATGAATATTTGAACTGAGGTGTAGACTCACACTAATCAAAAAATTAGACAATTTGACCAAGAGAAGGACTTGCTCATCCCTTCTAAACAGATGATGCTAGTTATTTGAAGTGGCTGCAGACACTGGGAGTCCCACTCCTCCATCCACCCACACGCACTCTATCCCGTTTCTGTGCTTCTACTTCCTTACGTATCAGGAATCTCCTCTCTTGCTCCACCTTCATTAACCTAAGATAACATTTTCCTGCTCTGCATCTGTACAGTTTCTACCAAGCATGCCTCTTTTGCTTCCTTCTTCATCTTGAAACTAGAGAACTCTTTCTCAAATCCATATCTGACTTCCCAGGCAAAATTATCCATTGTTCCATATGCAAGCTTCTCAGCATGGCAGATGCAATTCTACCAGGCATGGTCCCTTCATTTATATCTCCAACACTCCTCTGTGACTTAACCCCCAGAGATGCCAGTCTATGTATGTCCTCCAACCCACTCTAGGGCTTCACACATCCAGTCCTTTCAGCCCCTCTCCAGGACACTCTCCAGGCTCTCTTCTCTCCACCCCTCTCTGGGTTTGGCCAGCTCTCTCCTATCTGGGACGACAGTGTAAGGTCACATTTCCATTCAGTTCTCACACTGTAAAGCAAGTGCTCCCCCTTCAGACCCCAACCCATCCCCAGGCTCCCAGTTGCTCCCCTATTTCAGGGGCCTCTGGAACATGCTTCTCCCTCAGCTGCATTTCCAGCTACTATGCCCTCCCTCTGCTGCAGAAGCACCTAAATAGAATAGTGGAACGAAAGAACAACACAGAGAATGAGTTACAAACCTTCAAAGATATGACAACTTTCAGTGCCACAGACTCAAATCTGCCATCTGTCTGTCCCAAATAGGGCCCTCCGGTGATGCTGGCCTGCCTCCTCGTACCGGAGCAAGCTGCTCTGCCCACCATGAAGGTTCTTGGCACCTGACCTCATATGGTCTCAGAAAAGAAGCGGGTCACCTTTCTTGAGTCTAAGGTCAGCCTCCTCCATCCTAATTTCTTATGCCCCAAATTCACCTCACCTAGGATGATGGATAATAGGAATATTAATTCCCTTCTTGGGGGACCCCATTTTCACCCACAGAGGTGTGGTCCTAAATTATAGCCCCTAAAGGAAAACAAAATTACATCAGAACATGAAGGCCGAACTCCAGTACCTTTTGTATTATTCAGTCTTAAATGTCAGCAGGATGTCAGCAGTGGGGCTGCCAAGAGTCTGATTCTGTCCTTCCCCATGCTCTCCAGTGAGAAGCACAGAGCAAGCTTGCATGCAGCACCCTGAGCCCTATGCTCTGTGCTCCCAGCCTCTCATGAGCCAGTGCCTGACCAGTGCTCTCAGGAGCAGAGGCTACTCTCTCCAGGAGCAAACCACAGCTGACCTGAACTCCAGTGTACACGGCGAGATGCTAGGTTGTCAGTTTACAAGTTCTTTGTGTTTTTAGGGGAGACTGTATCTCTGCAGACTTTGTTGCACCTCCTGGAAGGGTGTTTCTTTTCCATGCATTCAGGCTCACTGTGACTTTCCTTTTCCCAAGAACAACAGGTGTATTTGCTCTACATTTTGGAAGAGACAGATTCATGGAGCTCAGGATAAAATCCCAGTGCCCCGCAAGGCTGTGACCACTCTGGCCTTTGAATGCCCTCTAGAACCCTCCCCTGCTGCTTTTCTGCTTTGCTATCCATGGACTTCAGCTTCACAAGTGTCCCTTCAGCCCCTGAAGAAGGCTAAGCAGTTAAGAGAGTCCTTACAACAGGGCCTTGGCACGTGCGTTTCCCTCTGCCGCCTGGGACACTATTTCCCCCCACCCCACCACTCATCCCTGAACCTTGCAAACTCCTATTCCTCAAGTCCTTTCGGGCAACTTGCCCTCTCTGAGACCCATCCTCCAGCATCCCCAAACAAGCATTCTATCATACTTAATGAAGAAGTTTATTCTGCCTCTCCATCTCCAGCCAGAAGTGATACAAATCCTTTCTGTCACAGAGGCTGCCTCTTGCTTTCCTGGACTTCTCTGACTTCACTGTCAGATCTTGTCTGCATCTCAAATCCATCTCCTGGGTCACCTCCTCCACGAAGTCCTCCAGGTTCTATTCAGCCACACGGACTCCCGCCCTGCTCTGCACTGGGATCCTGTGTCGTTTTCTGAAAGGTTGCCATCGCATTCTACCACACATAATCATCAGCTGGGGAACCGTGTTACTTTTTGCTCCTTATCCCATTAGTTTATAAGGTGGTTCTGTGACACTTGAGACCTCAGGCAAGTATAGCTTAAATGAGGCATGATGTAATGAAAAAGACAATGGCTCTGGACGAAGAGCAACTTAACTTCATCTGAAACAGACTTGCCTTATGACCTTCCAAACGTTATGAGCCTGCACAGACCTAAATTTCCTTATTCATAAATTCCGACTATTATTACCTACCTCACAAGGTTGTGGAGGTTAAATGCAGCCATGGCTATAATGTGCCAGGGCCTCCCAGGCACAAACATGGTTCTCTTCCTTCTCTTGCTGGCTTTGGCAGGCAAGGAGAAGGTCAGGAGAAAATTGCTTCCATTTTACTGCTACTCAATGATAAGTATATGACTTGAATTTTGCCGAGGATTTCTCTACTTGGGAGATAAAGACATTCTGTCTCCATATTGCAATTTCTATTTCCAAAAACTAAAATTTGTGCTCAACCAGGTGATATCAGCACTTATAGGCAAATCACATTACAGCTCCGAGTGTAAAAGAGTAACTCTTCAAATCTGAGCACACAGGCCATATAACAGTCTGCTATTTATGGTGTGAACTTGATGCTGTGTTTTACATAAGTGGTGCTCGAAACAGCTCCATAGGACAGGGCTTCTTATGATTTCTCCAATGACGTTCTTGCCATAATTCAGTAGCTAAGTCTAGGCGATTGGAAAAGCCACTGGTTTTTGTTTGGAAGATGATAAATGATTAAGTAACAATTTGTGATTATGACTTACATGTTCTGATCAGAAATTGTGTGTAGTTTTAAATTTTTTCTTCCAATCTTTTTTTTCTAATTCCAACACACAAACAATTTGCCTTTTTATTTCATGGGTGGAGATAATATATAATTTCCTCTATCTCTTTGTGTAGATTCCAGACCCTTCTTGTCTAATACATCATGCACAAAAACAAAGCTGTTTCTGGGACACTTTACTTAGCCTTTCTGTTGTCTCTGCCCAGAATTCCATTCCAGGATCAACATAAGTTCATCTTTGCCATGAAGAAATACCTAATTTTTTTCCTGGCCATTTTAAATTATCTTTGAATCAATAGTTTATAAATAAATGAATAAAATAAACAATTCTATGACCAGATTTATGTATATCTAGTCTCATAAAATTGTATGTGTGTTTTACTAAATTTAGTTCCTATTTTATTATAAACATTTGTGTGAACCCAGCTTATGTCCCTCACATCATTAAAAAACAAAACAAAACAACAAATACCAAGCACCCACTATCCAACCCAAATACTTACCAAGTATTTTCTAAGATGTCACTTAGTAAATATTCGGTAAATATTTTTAAGTGAATGCATGTATAACTGTGCTATTCACTGGGTTAGTCATAACCACATGGGACTATTTAAATTAAATTAAATTAAAAATTGAGCTCCTAACTGCACTAGTCCAAGTCCAAGTAGTCACAAGTGACCAGACAGTATCAAAAAGTACAGTTACAGACTACTTCTAAAATGACAGAAGCCTCTGTTGGGCACTCCTGGATTCAATGAATGAATGAATGAATGATCCATCAGGAGGCTTCCAAGCAAGACCCTCCCCACCATTTTGCCTGACTTCTAACATGGATTAGACTGTGTAATATGAACATTTTGCCTCATTTGGAGATCAGCTTCCCAGCAAAAGCTTCGCAGCTTGGATTATTTAAGAAGAGCTCAGGAAAGCAGTGAACACATCCTGCAGGCGTGGCTGCTGCCTTCCCACAGACCCACCAGCCGCATATGACAGGAGTGCTTTCTGGCTCCAATTTGTCTAATTCTCATGTGTTATATTAACAGAGGATTCCTGGCCAGAACATGTCAGTCATCTCCACAAAGAGTTATTTCTGTCCTTTCCTGTCTTCCAGAACTGCAAAGATTGATTTTAGGCAGATAATTTTTTGTGTGGATTTCTGTACCCAGGCTGGCTGCAGCTGTTCTCAAATGCAACATCAATACATGTTTTATGAGTCATTCTTTTTTTCTGATAATGTGTGAAGCTAATCATCTTGATTATGACACAAAAAGCATTTGCCTTGAAATCTCAAGTGCCATGTTCATCACTCCGTGTCACTGCAAGTGTGGCATTCCTTGAAATGTTCATTGTGTTGAATCTCAATTTTGTAATTCAGCTCCACGGTGCCGCAGGGAATGAACATGAGTCCCTTTCACGTGGGCTTCTGTCTTAACCTGAGTCATCTAGAAAATAAAACCTAAGGCTTCATTTGGGAGGGGCAACTCAGGATAGAGAGACTGAAGGGAAGTGAGGTGAAGCCAGGTAATGCCAGCACGCTTCTGGTGCACCATGACCTTGAAGATGCACTTGAGTTCACCACACACACAGGACTTGTCCAGGAAGACTGCAACAAAAATCTGCACTTTGGAACAGAATACGGGAGAAAGGAAGGAAGGGATTTATCAACTCAGTTCCTTCCCATCCCTATTTCCATTGATCTGTTCACCCCAAGGAGCATTATCACCTCCAGAGTTCCAGGTTGCATTGGGCCCCTTCAGCAGCAGGATATCAGATCTCAGCCCTGCATGGGCTGCTTCATCCACGTCTGGAAGTAGATGAGCATCTCACTGCAGATGAGCCAGGTGTGTGGGGTGCTGGGGCCATGCAGGCTCAGGACTTCCAGCCATTGCAGGCAGGTCATCAAAGGCCATGTCCTTGGGTGAAGTCTGGGAAGTCTGTGGTGCTTTAGAAAAAAGGAGACAGTTGGACCCCAACTACAAAGCAATCATAGTTTGTATCTCAGAGGCTGAAAAGATGAATTACTCAATGTCTTTGAGGTTCCTAACACTAGTGGTTTTGGTGGACAGGCTCTTAGGTGGCCCCTGTGCTCTGCTCTTCCTGGTATCCAAGCCCTTGTGTAACTCACTCCTCATAACTGTGGGTGAGACCTGTGGGAGGTGCTTCTAACCAATAGAATACAACAAAGGCAACATGATTTCACTTCCTTGATACTGTTACATAAAACTGTAAGCATTGTCATGCTGAGAGACTCCCTTCCCTGTTGGCTTTGGAGCAACAAGCTGCCATGTTATGAGCTGCCCTGAGGAGAGCGGCTGTTGGGAAGAAACTGAGGGAAACTCTGGCAGGCAGCCAGCAGGAAGGCAAGGCCCCAGTCCAGCAGTCTGGAAAGACTTGAAAGTGCCAACAACCTGTGTGCTTGGGAGCGGAGCCTTCCTCAGTCAAGCCTCTGATGAACACACAGCCTGGCTCATGGTTTATTTGCAGCTTTGCAGAGACCCAGCTGAGCCATGGACCTTATTCCTGAACCCCAGAAGCTGTGAGATTATAAATGTGTGTGACTTTAAGCTTCTAAGTTTGTGGTAATATCGTTGGGCATCAGTAAATAAAATAAGTAGTCTGTCCACAAATTCCATTTCCCTCACCTTGGACTATCCTGTCACTGCACCGGGGTGGTAAATGTGAACGTTGATATTGAGACTATTCATTGCCATCACTCTCGTTAAGCATATCTACAAAAGATCTTTCAGTTTAAGAAGAATCTAAAAAGTGTATGTTTAGGGGAAGGATGCAAAAACACTTTTATACCATGAACTGGGCACTGTAGCCCTAGGTCTTCCCCTGAGTTATAACCAGTTACAAACACCGGTATCTCCCCATGGGAGATGACTAGAGCAGTTCAGGTGTGTCTGCTCTCTGGGCCTGGGGTCCCCCTGCCTGCAACGGCTTTTGTCATTAGCATTTTAACTTCCACAAAAGGGCTCCGCCTCCCTGATTGCCCACTTCTTTTTCTTAGGGCTTGTATACAAACTACTTCAGTTCCTATAGCTACTCCTTTTGCACTGTAATTGCTCCATGATCTGGACTTCCTCATGTATTCCCCTCCCAATGCCCTCTGCTTGGACTCTGTGGTAGAAGGATATCCCCACACTTCTCATACACTTGATGGGAAGAAGGTCAGGGTTCTGTCTGAATGATTTTCCACAACTTTTAACATTCCTTCTTTCTTTCTGTGGTTGTATACTGTGCCTCACTTTTTCCCCCCCTTATATCTTACTTTCAAATATCTCTTGAATGGCAAGAGTTAGAGAGAAATGTTCTCTTTTTCTGGTGCCATCTCCCCTCCCCAGAGAAAGGAACTATGAGATGCTCACTAGATACAGTTTATCCCAGTGCTTTGTATATTCAAGATGGGGTGATATTCTCCAGGTTGTAGATTCTTTTCATTTTATACAACACCACAGTTTCATTAGCTATGGTTCATTATGACTATGTGGGATCAGAATAAGAGTCAAATTTTCAAATAAAGACTATAGTTCCCACACTGGGAATGATAAAGTTCATCATAGTTAAGAATTAAGGATCTCACAGAGTGCCATGCATGTGCTGGGTGTTTAGCTCACAATACTGCATTTGGTTCTCCTTGAACCCTGTAAGATGAGCTCTGTAAGAATCTCACTTGACAGATAAAGAGGATATTTGGACACTCAATATCCTCCTGACTTACCAGCTATGGCTCATTTACCAGTGAGCTTCAGCTAGTAAGTGGTAGAGATGATTCAAGTGGGCTTCAAATCTCGAACCACTGCCCTGCAGAAAGGGCTAACTTGGACCCTGAATTGAATCCCATACAACCTGCATCCTCAGTAAGTCCCAGAATTATTTCCATTACTCTTTCTTGCAATAACAATGTACCATTTTTCTCATCATGCACAAAATTAGTCTCTAAATTGAAACCTGTGATTTTACTTCAAAACATTTCGAACTTCCAGTGAAAACTGGTTTTGGTAAATATTTCTAGATTCATATGCAGGACACACAAATGGAGATGATAACCATCTCCCAAATTATTATGAACAATTCTTTATGAAATATACAAAGCACCTATATATGTCTTGCAAATGACATCATGCCTGGATCTCCTGCTCTTCTGTTCATTCTTAGCCATCTTCCAGAAATTTAGATCAGTTTGGACTCTTGAAGGGTAAGAATCAATAATAAAAATGTTTAATATCTATAAACATCTATACTAAATAGTTCACTGAATTTTAATAAAACTGCACATCTGTGTTTTATAGAACTTTGCAAAGTCTCCATCAAGTTCTTGTGTTATAAGATTCCTCCTGCCACTTTCAATCTGTATCGTAATAACAAAAGGCATGTACATCACCAATCCTCCAACTCATTTGATGAAAGCAACAGGGTGCAATCTGCAAGCTGATGGAGACCTCAGTGAGTGGGCTGGCTGATGTCATGAAATCTCATGACCACTGCATCTCTGTCCTGGGCTCCAGGGAGTCCACACCCAGTGCAGAGGGTAGGTCATTCGATGTCACGGGGACAGATAGGAGTGCCGATTATCGACGCTTTCGAAGGCAAAGAACAATGATGCATTCTTATTTTCTTGTACAGGAGGTCAGCTTGTGGTACAGAGGCAGTGTGTCCACCAAATGACTCAATCCTGCTCCATGTGGGAATTCCTCTTTATTAAAGCCAACAAAACCAAAACCTGTTCTGAATAAGAGTTGCTCTAACCCCACACGGGGACACTAAGGCAGCGAGTGGCAGTGGAAGAGAAGGTCCTACAGGTTCCTGGGAAGGCCACAGAGCTGGGCCACGGTAGCAACTCTGCTGTCAGGTGTCTGTGACAGCTCCAGCCTGAGCATGCATTCTGTGAGCTAAGACAAGGTTGAAGGGGACATTTTTATGGGAAGAAACAATAATGACCATCTGGCCACAACCGTGCTCTACTTCTTCCTCAGTGAAGAAACTACAGCACAGAGAGAGGACAATTTCCAATGCCCTACACAGTGAAAGGCACAGTCAGATACAGAAACGGAGGCCCCCACCCTTGAGATCAGAATCTCAATGCCCAGATCTGGAAGGAAAGATCAGAGCAAGGCATTTTTAGCACTAGTTAAAAGGCTGCTGACAGGACAGTGATTAGTTTGTACTAAAACCTTGAAATCCCCCTCTACTGGTTGTAAAAGAAAATTGTTTACATGTATTAATGACTTTTTGGGGAGGAGGATGGGTGTCGGTTAGATAGCCATCGAAGTGATTACCACTCCACATAGCCAGCCCCATGGCCTCACAACGGAGCAGGCTGCTCTCTGCGTTCCTGCTAAGAGAGCTCTCTAAGTGGGCTCCCAGGGGCCTGCAGGTTGAGAGAGGTGACTCAAACGCAGAAACCTGCTCTAAGGAAATGCAGTAACATCTCTCCTTGCAGCGCTTCAGAGCTACTGCTCTTGGACCCAGTGGAGCTAAGCAAGAAAGGAGAGGAAATGGAACTTTCATGAGGTTTTCCAGGCATTCAGTTACGTATATTCCTTTAGAGGAAGTGCTTCTCAATGTGGGAAGAAAGCCAAAGTTTTATGCCTGACAGCTTTCCTGGGTTCTATTAGTTTTTGTTTTGTGTTGTTTGGATTTTGTTTGTCAGAGGACTTCGTCTTCCTTGCCTAAACCACACAAGCTTGGTAATTCAATGGCAGTAACAACTTGCAGATTTTAAGGCACTTTCACAGACAGTATTTTGTGTTGTGTTTATAAAAACCATGGGAAGTATGTCTTCTCCGTTTTCAGATGGGGAAACTCATTCAGAAAGCTTCTGCAACTGGTTCAAGGTCAGTCATTTACCTAACAACACGTTGGCCCAAGCTGAGGCCTCTCCAAATCCACAAGCTTGGCTCTGTGCAAAAATGCAGCTAATTAG
Organism: Smutsia gigantea; assembly: GCA_032199065.1. Taxonomy (NCBI): domain Eukaryota; kingdom Metazoa; phylum Chordata; class Mammalia; order Pholidota; family Manidae; genus Smutsia; species Smutsia gigantea. The sequence goes on from JAVSCE010006499.1 coordinate 66,611, forward strand.
AAGGATAATCAGTCCCCACCTCCCATCGCGTTCGCCCACCACTTCTTTAAAAGTGGGTGTTAGCTTGTTTCCATCCCTTGTTCTTGGTTCCAAATTCTTCTGTCATTTCACATTCAGTCTGTTTCTGGTTATCTTTCTATGGCAGCTGAATCATGTGTCATACTTAATTATTGACCTGGCTTTTGGCCAACACACCATCCTTTCATTGGTGAAGAGGTGCTGAGGGCCCGGCACATGCAAGGCACAGAGCAGGTAAAGGGAGACTCAAATTCAAACGATTGCTCTCGATGCTGGAGAAACACTCCTTACTCACAGAGAATAAACAGTGTCACCTCTGCCCCAGCTAAGGGGGTACTGAGAGTTGGTAGAAGAACAGAGTAAAAGGGAGCATGACATGAGGAAACTCGTTCAGAACACTGGGTGAGACCCAGCGCAGGACATGAGATCCTCTGGGAAATAGCCCTGGTCTAACAGCCAAGCTTATCTCTTACCCTGCCCTCAACATAGCCAACAGCCAGCTGTGACTCAAACCTACCATGCGCTCTCAAAAGGTACTGTTTCTGCTCCCCTAGTCGAGAATGTCCTTAGAACTGATCTTCCTGAGTAACCCTTTTCACCCTTAATAATTTGCGCCAGCCATCTACCCTTGACCACTAAAAACCAGGTTAGATTCTCTTTTTCCATGCCCCAACACCTTCCTGGTGACACAGCCTTGTTATGTGGGTGTCTGTCTTTCCCACCGTAGAAATAATCACAGTTGAAGGAAATACGAATATGTTAACAACAACTAAAAGATGATAATACTAAGGCTGCCATGTACACTAACAGATCTGATTTGTTAATACATAACTGAGGATCTTTAATCTATGTTTTTAAGTGACTAAACTCTTGTTTTTGTGCTGAAACTGTATTGGCTGATAAAATAAAATAACCCTTTCTTTTTAGAGTCTCTGCATCATTTTGTTTAGCATGGTGACAACCTATGGTAGCATTTGTTTAGCATATTTTCAGAAGTTCTGAAATATCTGAATCTGGTATCTCTTGGTAAGGAAAACTTTGATTACCTGTTTAATTTAGTAAAAATTATAGGCTTATTCAGACTTTTTAAAAAATATATGTATGATTTCTTTCTAGAAGAATATCAGCTTTATCCAAATTTTTGAAATTCACTGACATTAAGTAGCTCAGACCATTTTATTAGGAATTTTAAATATTTACTGTTTGTTTTTCTGCCCCCGGTTTTGTTTTTAATATTGTTTGTCAATCACATTTCCCATTTCTTTCTTGATATTACTAAAGGTATGCTTATTTTATTAGTGTGTACAAAGAACCACTCTCTAGTTGTATTGACAAACTGTATTTTCTCTATTTTTGAGCAAAGAAAGATGAATACACTGTACTTCACAGAAAAGTATTTACCAGGGGAAACTCATGGAAACAGGCACAGGGGTAAGTGTCTGGGTGTTGTACTAGTCAGGGTTCTTCAAAGAATCTGAAATAATAGTGTTTATAGAGAGATACTTATTTTAGGAAATTGACTCACATTATTATAGAGGTTGTCAAGCCCAAAATTTGCAGGGTAGGCTGACAGGTTGGAGACCAAGGGAAGAGCCAATGTTGCACTGCAGGAAGACTTCTTTCTCACTCATGATAAGTCAGTCTGTGTGCTATTTAGGCCTTCTACTGATTAGGTGAGGCCCATCCAAGTTATGGAGAACAGGCTGGTTTACCCAAAGTCATCTGATTCAAATGTCAGTTGCATCCAAAACATTTTCACAGAAACAACCAGAATAATGTTTGATCAAATATCTGGGCATCATAGTCCAGCCAAGCTGACAGAAAATTAACTTTCACAGATGCCCATTTCCAACTGCAGTCTGGAGAGTTCAAAGGGACCCATTATGATGGTGTCAGTGTAGAAGGAGAGGCCCTCCACCTTTGGAGCTGGAAGGATTTTAAGCTGCATGACTGAGGAAGCACAGCCCCTTCCCAGGCAGCAGGAGGGGCTGGCACCAAACAGCACCATGATGTGGCAGAACCTTGGCCTCTACTGCTCTCTAGCTGCCTTAATATTGATCAATTAGAAGAGCCCAAGTCTTTCTCCTGGTATCATTAGAGACTTGGGGTCCAGAATGACCAACGCTTGGGACCTAAGTGTCTTCTACCACAGTGTTTTCTGTAAACCAACATTTATATATTTTCTCTTTTCTGGACTTACTTTGTGTTGATGATAATTTCTTTCATTCCCTGATTTATTTTGATTTAAAAATTTGTTCTTCTCTAGTGTTGGGAATTTATAATCATTATTCTAATTTTACACTCATTATGCTTAATTTTTAATGTGCACTCTTAATCATACTTTCAAAACAAAATGTAAAATATGTGAGGTTTTTGTCTTTTTCCAGAGCATGGATACCTTATCATGTTTTAATGGCCACTGAGCACCACAAATTTATCACTTTTATCTAAAATTTTAATTTTACACCTTATTATATAAAATAGTTATTACTTTCATAACCAATGGTTTCTGGTGTGACTTATTAATTTCTATAGCCACTTACTAACATTACTTTTACCCTTGATTTGGTTCATTTTTCATCATCCTGAAGTATGTCCTTTAGAAATGCTTTTATAAGGACTATCAGGGGTAAAATATTTTAGTCCTCTTAGGTATGAAAATATAATTATTTTGTTCTCATTATTGAGTGATATTTTTGCAGGGTATAAAATTCTGAGCTGATAGTATTTCCCCCTCACCTTTTTAAAGATAATATTTATTTCTCTTCTGGCATATTTTGTGGCTGATGAGAAGATTGCCCAAGTGAGCCAGGACCCAAGAAAGGGCATGCAGTATGTCCCAAACTTGAATTTCTAAACTGACATTGGAAGCTCTTGGTCAAGGGAAATTGTCATGAATTCCCCAGACTCCCGGAGACCACTGCCCTCCTCCCACCTCCACTGATTCTCAACTCCTTCATCTTTTAAGCACCAGACTTAAACCACCCTCAGGGGAGTCTATCATCTGTGTGAATGGAGGAGGTGGTAATGGTCAGAGAAGGGAATAGGAGGAGGGTTGTGGACACCCTGAGATTTGTGTGTGTGTGTTATGGAAATAACTTTTTATTTTTTAGTCTTATTTCTTTTATGAATGGTGTTTTGTTTTGTTTTAAAACTCATTTACCCTGATAATAATCTTAATACATAGGTAAGTAATTATACTGGACTTGATCCCAGTCTTACAAGAAGGTCCTTTTTTATTCCATGAAAGAAGAGATCATATCTGCTTTGTTTTACACTGTATCCTTAGTGCCCAGAAAAATGCCTGGCACACAGCAGATATATACTAAACAAAGTCATGAAATTAAATTGAACTGAAAATTACCTCAGGGAGTGAGTTTTGACACAGGTAATAAAAGAATTGTTTAGCAACATGAACCTGAAGGATATTTAAGGAAGTGCAGCATAAATGGTTTTAGAGAAGGTAAAAGGCAAAATGAGCAAAAATAATGCAAGTTTTAGTCAGGAAAACCACCTGATTGGGCCCAACCAAGATTCTAGGCTTAGATACTATTAGAAATGCCAAGATAATTTCAATATATGAGCAAGGGAAAAAAATAAGATGTTAACACCAAGGCACACAGTACAAAATCATAATATTTTGAAATTTTTCAAAACAAAATACACTATCAGTGCATTGTGATTATAATGGAATAGTTATATCTACTTACATCAAATGAGATTTTTTTAAATGAACAAATCTTGTCTTTTCCTTTTTTGAATGCATCTTAGAAAGAGCCTCAAAACCCTATGTCTCTTTCTATCCTTCAGCCCCAAACTAGGAAAACATGATTCCATTGTCTTTGTTACTCAGCCATTATTGTTTTGTTCTATTTATCTCAAGTTGGCAGCAACTGGATGCCTGAGGTTCTAGCCACTCTTCTAGTGTGTTATGTATGCTTAGATAGGAATATTGCTTGCCTTTGATGACTCTTTACAGTTTAAGGATGAACAGTTCCAGTTGGACAAATCCAAGTATAACATAAATAACTATATTTGTAAATAAATAAATATATACATTTCTATATAAATATTAATTGATACATACAGATTTAATACAGAAATGAGTAAGGTTGGATGGCTAAGTTGGCAAAATGGTCTTTAAAACCTGTATGTTATAGGAAATCAGCCTGGGTAAGTCATTGGGAATACTTATTTTGTTTGTCTGATGGCACACACTCTTCCATGAACAAGAAAACCTATAGTGAACAAGACAAATAGAATTCCTGTCAAGGAACTAACATTCTAGTAAAATGTTGGAAGACAATCAATATGGCTATCACCTATAAAAAGTAAGTTTCCCTACTTCATGGTGATAATGGAGGAAGAACATTGTGCCCCAAATGTAGAAGAGACTGTGTAGCCAATAGGTACTGCATGGCCTATGGTTCATGAGAAGGCAAGATGTGCAAAAATTCCATCAATAAATAGGAGGGGAACTAGTACCCAGGAAGCATGACTGTTCAACTGAGCTGTCAGAGGGAATCCCTGAACATAGACAAGTCTTGGCATACACCTTGGAGTCCATGAAATTTGTAGACCTGAAGGTCCCACATATATTTATTCCATCATCAATTCTTAGTTACTATATGTAGTCTACCCACCTGATATGGTTTATAGTGTACTTTCTGTTGTTTAAAAGCCTCATATTACTCTATGATAACAAAGTTTGGATTTTATGTATGTTATTTGCCGAACTAAAATAAAAGGGAATTTTCCCCCTAGCATAAACATACCCCATGAAATAAACTATTTGAGTAATTCATGAAATATCACTTGTATTGAGATGCTACCTATATATAACATCAACACTTTATTCTCCAACTGCCAGATAAAAACTTTTAAAAACTGTATCAACAACTGGAGACACATAGGAATAAAGGTTATTATCTTCATTGTGATGACTATTTGACGGCATTGATTTTAATAATCTGGAAATGTATAGTTTTTAACAGTTATTTTAACCTCTTTTCATTCATATTCTTAATTGGTACAGAAAAACTGCTCCTGGGAAAATCATGAAATTATTCACACTTTTTTTTATTTCACTAATTCTAAAATAAATAATGATTGAACTTTTGGTAGATTAAGAGCAAGTATGAAACAAAATGAATGTGAAGGAAATGGATCCTGAGACAGACTATTTTTCATTAACATCTAATCTGTTGGCAAATTTTGCTGTCTCAAAAAGTTTCTGCTCTATGCTTCATTAAATAAGTTCTGTCATTATTCGGTTTAATTATAGCTTTGGGGAAATTTTTCCAATAAAAGTTTAGAAGGGAAAAAAAGGAAGCATAGCAATTAATGATAAAAGCTTAGTTAATAGTTCTTAGTTTCCAGACCTTCTCAGAGTTCTGATCAGGGTCAGTTTCTATGACCTATATGGGTGGGTTAGATGAATGTTCACAATTGATTTAGACAAGAGAGAGGGTGTTAGGGAAGCAAACAGATTTTTCTCCACTTAACCATTTCCCTATATGTCTGAATGTTTCCTGAATTCCAGAGTTCACTCAGCTGTTTAATATGTACCATGTATATGGAAAACATCTGCAGATTCTCTGCTCTTGCCAGGTCCTCAAATGTTTGTGCTAAGTCCAGTATGAAGTACTCTAGCTCCATTTGAGAAGCATTCACTCTTGAGCCATTTAGATCCAATTTTGTTTAAGCATTTGAACTCCTGACATTATTGTTTCCTGTCTCTGTGGTTCCCAACTGTGGATCGAAGATTTGAATTCTATTATGCACAAGGCCTAATGTATTTTCAAATGCCAATTTACCCTCTCCACCTTTAAGAATGTGTCTTTCTTCTGTGTTTTCCTACACATTGAATACAGAACAATCATATATGACCTGAAGATATACCAGCTCACACAAACATTTCCCTACAGCTTCTACAACGCACTCCATGAGAAGGCTACCATTAATATTAGATTCCCCACTTCAGGAATCAACTCAAACTTATATTATCTGACACGTGAGAAAAAATTAATAATTTTTCTCTTAAGCAAATGCTTCTCACTAGTTTGGGCAAAGAAGATGGGTCAAATTGTTTATTATTTCTGATTTTAGTTCTGAGGAATAAACCCATGTAATTTCTCCATCGAACTACAAGGCACTTGCATTCTTGATAAAAATTACTTTAATTCTCACACCAAAGTTCTGAAGTAGATAGCACTGTGACCATTTTAAAGGTGAGGAAGTTAAGACTTAGAAAGATTCATTGGTTTCCCACACATCCTGTCCCAGGAAAGTAAAAAACTGAATGTAAACATCTGTCCCTATTTAGGGGCACTTTCCCTCATGAACAGACGCCCCTCAAAACCCATAACACTCTCTTTCTTGATGAAAATGTTCTATTCGAGAAGAGGACACACCTTTCAAATTAGATTCAGGACAATTAGTAGAAAGAAATGCCAAAAGGCTCAGCCACCAAATGATTAAAACTTTCCATTTTTACCAGCTGCCAAGTCTCTAGAAATATTCTCTTCTTTCTGTTAAGATATTGAAAGGTCCATTAGAGGTCAAAAATTAAAATCTGTGGGAAGAAGTGACCTAGGTGATTATCCCCTCAGCACCCAGAGCAGATCTAAGTAAGCACCGCGGTTAGCCCACTCACCTGATCATCGCCCAGAGGTTAACTGAACCTATTCTCCATTGTGGACACCATATGTTATGTACCAGGATATGTAGGTGGAAAAAAAATACAACCCAAATAATAAAGGGCTCATAAATAAATGATCAGTGAAAATAGTGTGATTATCCTCTGAGCAGAGCAAGTTTGGTTCACCACCTATTTTTGGAAATGAAGTTTTATTGGAACACAGCTATTGGCATTTTTTTACACCATTTTCTATAGCTGCTTTCACAATAGCAAAACTAAGTGGTTGCAACAGAAATCCCATGGCCTGAAAAGCCTAAAATATTTTCTCTCTGACTCTTTGTGGAAAAAAAATTGCCTATCCCTGTCCAAGGTTAAGAGCTTTCTATTTTAGCAACATCAGATTCTCAACTTCTTCAGAACCCCCATGTAATTCCAAGCCTTTTACAGGTATTTCTCTCTGCTTGCATATCACTTAAGATTAGATTCTCTGGTAATTAACAAATCCCACAGTGACATAAACTGTGAAAAGATAGAATTTTATTTCTTCTTCACATAAAATCTGAGGTAAGTCTGGTTCATATACACTGTTCCAAAAAAGTCTTTAGGGGCTTCAAGCATTTTAGAACTCTCCAATCTGCTATCTGTGGATTTGGCCCCAATCTCAGGGTCCAAGACAGTGGCTGGGACTCCTGCTGTCCCTTCCGATAGAGTAGAGAGGAATGGATAAAGAAGAAAACAAAAAAGGAGTACGCAGTGGATCTTAAGAAGTTTCTTAAAAGTGGCCATATAGCATTTACACAAATATCTGTTGGCTGGAACTTAGTACATGGCTCTCCCCAGCAAGATGGAAAGGTGGGCATTACGATCACCGCCTAAACCAAACTCAGGGATGTGGGACTGTAGCACGGATGTCAGCCACCTACAAAAGATTCTTATTCCCCGTTCACAGTGTCGAGTCGTGGCTGGAAAACGGCTGCTCAGCCAGAGACTTGATTGCCTAGCTTCTCTTGTACCAAAAAGGGACCAATAAACTATGAACAGAGATGAAGAGGGTACATTCAAACCAAGGTGATTCAGAGGCAGATGCACCCTCTCCACATCTGGAAGTCAGATGTTGAAGATGGCGGAGCCACAGGAAGGAAAGAACGAGGATCTCTGAGTCCCTGATTAGAGGAGAGTCTTCTCTCTGCTGATAAGAAAAATCACACTTTAGACTTTATGTGGGCAAGAAATGAATTTCTGTTGTGTTGAGTCACTTAGAGCAGAGGGTTTATCGCATTTCGCTAGGTGCATTAAAATATTACAATATTACCATATTGAGTTCAATACTATTGAGAAGACGTGTCAATTTCTCATTAAATCTATATATGCCCTCAACATCTGCCACATTACCTGGCACCACAGTATGTGCAGAATATGTACTGGGTGAATTATTCCTGAGGAACAGAACCATGCACAAATACTATGGGAACACAGAGGAAACAGCATTTAATTCAACCAAGGAACGTTATATTTGTTTTCCAATCCCATATGTGTTATAATACTATATGAGGCGTGACTATTCCACAGCATATATTTTCTTGTTAATCTCACATGGAAATTTCCGTTCTGTCCTGCATTGTACATTCCAATAGGGCTGTCTGTGCTGCCTTGATTGACACCTCATATATTTAAAGGAGGAGGCCCTGACTCTGGGACAATTTATGAAGAGTGACTTCAAGGAGAAAGATCAACTTACAGGCAATATGGGGCTCTTGTTCGGACCCCAAAATGGTGATTGCCTGGAGAACAGAAAGGTTTTCTTCAAGCTGTTGCTTTAAAATACCTACACCCTGCTCCTGTGACAGCCAGAGCCTTTCCCACCAACATGGAAACCCAGAGTGTAATTCTTAATGACAGGGTGAGTTTCTAAACAGAGCCTTTGCTTCATAAATAGAACCATTAGATGAAAACTTATCTTGGCCTGCCACCCAGCTCACTTTTCTTTATTCTTTCTTTTTTAACAAAACTTTCCTGTCCTTGCACTTAGCAACCTAAATAGTGACTAGCATTCTCCTTGGCACACTATATTACATTCACATGTATTTTTGAATGATTGTCTCTCATCCTAGAATTTATGTGTCTTGAGGATTGAAACTTCTTATTAGCCCTTATTTACCCCAACTCTTGGACAGCACCTCATACATAGTAGCAAATGCAAGATCGAGTTTGGACGTAGACTGAACTAGTTGGCTTAACAGGATAATTGGAGGAGAAAAACTACATCTAGTAACAGGACAGGAGGAAATGCAAATTAAAAGTAAAGTCCTTGAGAAAAAAGGGGAGTCTTGGAGTTGCAATATCACGAACCAATTTCTGGGCCGGAAGCAGGTGCCTTGGGTGGTGGTCCTGCTTGGCCACCAAGTTTGTGTGACGTTGGCCATGCCAGAAGACCTCTGTGTGTCACAGTCCTCATCCTTACAATGCCAGTGTTGGAGGAGACAGCCTCTGCCGGCCTCTCATGATCCACAACCCCTATTCTAGAGAAAAAAAGGCCATTATTTAAAGTAAGACAGGGCCATCCACCAGTAACCTCTCTTCTGTTTTATTTCACTGATTGTTTAGTTTATTTTAAGAGAAGATATGAATGTGAGCGTCTTGAAAAAAGGTGAACCATCAGTGAAATGCAAAACCCCTTGTCCTCCCAGAGAAAAGTGGGCAACCTCATGTAATTCCGAACTTGAATGTTTCAGTGAATGGATGTAGAGAACAGAGCCCAGTGAAACCTGCCACAGTAGGAAGAGGGCTCACCTCTCTGAAGCGCACTCAGATGCTTCTTTCCCCTGGAACATTCCGCCTGGAAAACAAACTATCTTGCTGGGTAGCACTGGCCATTGTGTTTTCACTCCTGCCCTAGGTTCCCTGGGATTATAACAGAGTTTGTCTGAGATAAGGCCGTAGAGGAATCCATCTTTCCAGGGTGGAGAAAGGAAACTCTGGTGTGTTTCCCTGAAGACTGGAAAGAACAACGTGACTGCAGATTCCATAGGGCAGGAACCCACATTCTCTCTGACTAGGACTTGGGAGCCCCTGGAGAAGCCAAGCTTGGTGTAGAGGCACAGGGATGGCCTGACTGAAACAGGAAACAGGGTGAGAGACATGTTGCTGAGTTGGACCAGCAACTCCACCTGCACGGTCGGGACATGGCTGTCACCTGGCAGAGGGCAGAACAGCTACAGAGAAGTGTCAGACAATAGGGCTCTGCCCACGGGGAAGTCCCTTACAGACTCTGTGAGCTCCAGAGCTTATGAAAATTCTGGGTAAGGAAGAGAGCCCGAGAGCATGGTTTTGGATTTTAGATAACCCTCCTTGGCCACCCTGCGGCAGCCACCTTGCTGCCCTTGCTGTCATTCAAACACCACACACAGCTTCCTGCCTTTGCTCTTTCTTCCTTGGGGAATGCTTTTCTGCAGACTCCACTTGCTAACTCCTTTACCATAGTCCAGACTTTGTTTAAATCACACCTTCCACACAAGGCCCACTGGGCCGCACTGTTAAATACCACGACCTACCTCCTTCCCTAACCAGTCCCATTTCTGCCTTTCCTGACCCAAATCTACTCCTTTTAGACACCAAACTTACCACTTTCTTCTATGCCATCCCATCTGGTTCAAAGTTTCTGGTGTGGCCCACCGCATCTTCAATATGCACACTCCCTGGGGGGTTGATCGCCGACGTATCCAGATCACTGGCTGGCACGAAGTAGGCCCTTGGCCAGCATCTGCTGAATGAATGACTGAATGGATGAACTTATCAGGAACTTCCATTCATTTTAATTTGCTTTTGGAAAAACAAAAGCCATTGATAGCACCTGCTGGAGGAGCCTGAGGAGTTGGTCATGCAGAATGCAAATCCATAGCCTCCTCTGGATTTCTCAGAATTGATTATTTGGAAACAAAGGAACTAATATTTATGGAGCTACACTGCAGGAGGTGTTCTGTGAGGCTAGGCCTTTGAGTTCGGGAGCGTCATTTTCTCCATTGCACAGATGGGATAATGAAGCTCAGAGAGTGTAATCAACCTGCCCACAGTTAAGTCTGAGGCACAGTTTTAAGTGATTTACATATTGGTATTATCTCATTTCATCCTACATCAACCATGAAGCATGAAGTAGACAACACTAGAAGCCCATTTCCTAGGTGAGGACAGAGACACACAACGGGTAAGCAACTTTCCCAGGCTCCCACAGACAGGAAACATCAAGATGGCCCTCCCAGACCCTGCCACTCCTTCTACCATACAGCCTCTGGCCATTCTGCCAGGATCTTTCTTAGAAGTTTCTTCACGATGTGTCTTCATAGTGAAAACTCTACAAATAGTTTGCCACCATTTTTATTTTTCACACTGTCAGCTTTTCTTTGTGCTTAACTTTGACATTTACACAAAACTCTCATTTTGCTATGTCATCTTATCATTCAGAGGATTCCTATTTACCTGCTCATACTCTCTTTTTGCCTTTCTATTCGGTGAGATCTGTTGGTCTATGGGTAGCACATGGAGCATAGCTGCCACCACCTACAATCCTTCACCTTCACAAAGGGTGGGATTGGCTCAACAGCTCTCCTGCTGGTGGGGGGAGGAATTGCAGTAAAGCAGATCAAAAAGGATTCTGTTTCCTTCCTCGGCTGTGAAGATGGTCAGTCACCTCACCTCTAACCACAGGGTCTAGTCAATGCCCAGCCTTGTCATGGGCCCTGGCAGAGGAAGCTCGGAATGACTAGAGATAAGATGTAAGATGAAGGATGAGGTCATTTTGGGGTCTACCAGGTGGGGACCCCAGGTGGGGTCCCCAGACCAGTGCCTCTCCAGCCACAGGCTTAAAGGACAAGTTGTTTTTCCTCAGTTCTGAAGAGATCAAAATTGCTGAAACATATTCCAAATGAATTAACTAAACAAATACATAAACAAACAAAGGAAAAGCCCAACTTGCAATATTATTTGATTATAGCTGATTAATCCATTAAATTATTATCGTTAGTTTATAAAATTATTCTGTTAATTTACTATTTAAATTTTCTAACAGCCCCCTCTCATCTTCCGTACTTTGTCTCATTGAGGAGAAGTGACAAGTAGACCCAAAGACCACACTTCGGGTGGCAATGCCCTAGAGCAGACCGAGTACTGTGAGACCTGGTCTAGGTGACCGTGCAGAGAAGGTCTGCGAATAGCAAGTTCAACCTGAAGAACAAATGCAGAACTCAGCATGAAAGGGGCATAAACAAGGTGACAGTGACAGAGAGAGGGACAGCGACAGCAGTGAGAGGGAAGCAGCCCCAAGCAGTGCAAAGCAACACGCAAATGAGCAGTCTGTGAAGAGAAGAAAAATGGATGAGCTGATGGGAACATGGCAGTGTGCCCCCAACATCTGATCACTACTTGAACAACCGATCAGCAAATACGTGACAGACGAGCTGTTTGTTGAGCATCCAATTGGAGCATAGTTGCTATGATCTCATTAGACTGTGGGTTCCATGAGAATGGAGCCAGTGTCTTCTTTCCTCCATATCCTTGGCAGAAGGTCAGGGTACCAGTTACATGTGTTTGAATATGTAGTCCTAGTGTAACCTCCAAGAAGCACATTCAGATCCCTTTTTTTCCCCATAATACTCTGCCTGGCAGACAAAATACCTTAGTAGGCAGCACCGGCCATAGCTTGAGTAGGAGTCTAGAAGAGTGACACATCCATTTTGGAGAGGTCAGAATTATATTTGACTTGAGGATTCCATCTAGGTTTATGATAGGGTCTCTGCAGGTGGGATGGCTCCTAGTGAATTCGTTTTAGGGATATTTTCTACCACAGTCACTGACGTTCTCAATGTTCAAGTTGACGTTCGGTGTTCAGCTGCTAATGCCTTTGCTCCTCCTCATGCCCCCTTCATTACTATTAGTTTTGCAGGAACCCTTAAAGTGGCAAGAAAATGTTGTTTTCCCCAGAAATAACAGCTCTGGGTGCTCTTTAGAATCTTGCTCTCTTCATCTCTTAGTAGTCTCTACAGGAGAATGAAGAACACTTTTTCCCAGGGATTTTGCCAGTAGACATTTTGAGAGCTATCAACTACGCATAATCTTTATCAGCCAGAATCAGCCCCAAGACAGATCCCATGCTTTTCAGATCTCTCGCATCACTGGATATGTGAGCTGCCTCCTCTCTGCATCCCATGAAGAGTGGGCAGCCTTGCCTCCTGCCTTCTGTTAGGAGTTTTAGTCCAGGATCTTGACTTTCAGCCCCACATCTTCTCAGTCATGTGTTTCAACAACTTGAGGAGTCATTATAAAAGAATTCCTGCACACTTTCCATAGGCAAGAATTTCAAGGTGAGCAGATAGATGAAGTTTCATGGAACATAATCAACTCCTGAATACAATTGGTTGAGACAACTCACACCCAAGAAACAGGGAATCTTCTCAAAGGGATTGTCCTCAGGGGAATTATCATTCCAGCTGTGTGTATTCCCTATTGTCTATTCATCCAAAGAGCTCTGTTTAACAGCAGCCAAGTGCTGATTATCTGATGAACGACCAGGAAGTCACGTCTTGAGCTTGGATAGAAAAAGGTGAATCCAAAGACGTTTTAGGGTAGTTGTTCTTGACTAAGAGTGACATTGCCCCCAGCCCGCCGCCATCCCCCTCCCCCCAGGGATATTTAGCAATGTCTAAAGACATTTTTATTTTCATGACGAGGGGGAGGGATGGTGCTGCCGGCAGCTGAAAGGTAGAGACTACAGGCTGCGAAGGCCACTAGACAACTTGGAGTGCAAGTTCTCCCCCAACACAAAGCATTATCTGGTACATAAGGTCAATGGCATCAGATCTGAGAGACCTGGCTCTAGGGCCGTACCACTGATGAGCAAGGAGTTCACTGCGATTTAGATTGTTGGATACTTTTATTTGGTAGTCCCGCTTCCTGAGTTTTTCCAGAGGTAAGTGTGCACTGCATTGAGAAATAAATGGTTGAGGCAATGGATTTCTAGACAAAACGTGAAATCATTTTACCTTTGTGGGTACATCTCTCTTTGGCAATCATTGTTGGACTGGAAACCATTGCATTCCTCTCCCCTTCATCCGCCTGCCAGCAGATTCTGGCAAAGGTCATAATCCTGACATTCTGAGACCTTTGCAGAGTGGCAGGTGTTCTCTTTCTCTTCCAAACATGTATCCCAGGGCTCTTCAACTTTAATGTGCAGATGAGGACCAGGTGGGACAGGGAAGGAGTCTTAATAATAAATGCAGATTATGACTCAATAGATCCTGGGTGTTATTTACAATCTATGGATGAAGGACTGTGGACCTCAACTTGGCCTGAAAGGGCATTAATCGTTCTGCTGAAAGAGCACAGCACACGCCTTCCCTATGCATTATAAGCTATGAAGGGAGAGCCTCTGAGACCAGGAGTAGACCTAGAGCACTACCAGACCTGGGGTATGAGATAACTAGGTCAAGGAGGAAGCCCATCCATGAGGGCAGTAGGATTCAAGGTCAAGCCACACCAGCTCAGAGAATACCTCCATACTGAATCCTGCCAGCACCCTTTAAAATTCAGCATTTGTAACAAGCCCTCGAATGATACTATTGCTGCTGGTCCAAGAACCACACTTTGAGCAGTGATTCCTAGGCCACTGCTCACCCTCCTCCCCATGGCTTTGTTGCAATATTGCCTGTATTACTTAGACACATGGCTTACCTCCCTACAGAAGCAGGGAAGACCAAGTAGAGTAGTGGAAAATATATGTGTTTTGAAATCTGAGAAGCACATACTTAATCCTGGATCTTCCTCATAACAGCTTTGTGACCCTGGAAAACTGAACTACTTTCTGATATTAGTTTTCTCATCTTACTATGGATATAATCCTTATTTCAAAAGATGGTTGGAAGGATTAAAGAAGAGCATGGGTCCTCAATCTCTTATCCAAAATACAATAACAGAAACAGACTCATAAATACAGAAGATATACTGGTGGTTGCCAAAATTGGAGGGGGAGGGGGCGATGGGCAAACTAGGTGAAGGTACAGACTTCTAGTTATAGAATAAATAAGTCATGAGGACAAAAAGTACAGCATAGAGAATATAGTCAATAATATTGTCATTACTTTGTATGGTGACACCTGGTAACTATACTTATATCATGGTGCGCATTTCAAAATGTATATAATTGTCAAATCACTATGTTGTACACTTGAAACTGATATATTATATGTCACTTTACTTCAATTAAAATAAATAAAAGAATTAAAAAATACTTAGGGCCAGAATATTACAAAATTCTGAATGTGTTTAGACTGAAAAAAACTATATTAATATGGTACATATGAAATATATTATGTGACTGTATATTACATATTATTGTCTGGGGCAGCAGTCCATAATTGGATATGTTACTGTATGAACGTTATACCAAACAGGAGGACCAAAGACTATAAATAGCTGAAGTTCACATCAGGTTTTGCTGCCCAATGTGTTCAGGGCAGGCTTGCTTTCAGTTTTCCAGAGCTCGTTGATTTACAATCTATGGATGAAGGTCTGTGAACCTCAGCTTGGCCTGAGAGTGCATTAATCGTTCTGCTGAAAGAGCACAGCACACGCCTTCCCTATGCATTATAAGCTATGAAGGGAGAGCCTCTGAGACGGGGAGCAGACCTAGAGCAGTACCAGACCTGGGGTATGAGATAACTGCGTCAAGGGGGAAGCCCATCCATGAGGGCCAGTAGGATTCAAGGTCAAGCCACACCAGCTCAGAGAATACCTCCATACTGAATCCTGCCAGCACCCTTTAAGCCACACACAACACACTCACTCACACACACATCCCAACACACACAACACGTGCTCCCACTCACACTCCTAAAGTCACCAGGACCTGGGGCTAACTTCAGAAGTTGCCGTCTGGTGGAAGACAGGGACAAGAAGCCAGATAACTTCTGAGAAAAGCACACCCAATTCCCCCTTCAGCTCATAAAATCAGATGAAAATTTTTTCATGGAGGTCATTTGACTGCCTTTCCTGAAAATGCCCTTAGAAACATGAGTGCTGGGCAGAGAAATAGTCATTCCCTGCCTCCTCATTCACATGCACAGTTAGATGTTTGCAGGTTAGCATTTTCTTTTACCTTGGTTTTTTGTTTTTGTTTTTGTTTTTTAAGATGATCCTGTCATTGCAGCTCTGTGTAAGATGTGGAGATGAGTACTTTGCATAGCATTAAAAAAAAAAAGTAGTCACTTGTCAGTCCCAGGCTATGCCATTCTCTCATATTTTAGGACACAGGCTTCAAAATCATAGTCAAATCAAAGTGTAGACAGGATATAGGACAACCTCCACCCTGTGGCTTTGGGAACAAGGCATGCAGGCCCGGGGTACAGTCTACATCCTAGATAGTTGGCTGAAGGGTCAAGATCTGATATGGGTAGCAGGTTCTCCCCTGGAATGTAATGTATTCTGCAATGAAATACAACTTTGAGATTACTTGAAGATTATATTAGGAGAGGGTTTAGTGTGGTGCTTCTGAGCTTGGTCTCTGTATCCAGCCTGCCTGAGTTCAGCGCTTAACTCCACCACTTGCTAATTATGCAAACTTCAGCTAATTTTTTCAGCAATCTGAAATTCAGTTTCCTTACAGGTAAAAGAAGGATAATAGTACCTACTTCATAAGGCTGCTGTGAATATTTAATGAGTTACTAGACATAAGGTCTAAGAAGAGCAAATGGTAGGCACCGTGTTCATTGCTACCATTTGATTAAATCTAGCTCCTGCTCTAGATGGAATTGAGCGGAAAGGCAGTCCCGTTTCACTGACTTCCCCCTGGAGGACAGGACAGCAGCTCTTCCAGACCCAGAGGGAGACCTTCAGGGAAGTGGGAGGGCACCCATGCTCGCACGCTGCTCTAGAGCTCCGACGAGGTCCTCATAGGACAGAATTATCTACCGAGCGTCAGACCCTGTGCCAGGCCCTTGACATATTTTATCTCATAAGGTAGACATCACTTACCCCCCTTTCACAGAGAAGGAAACTGATGCTTAGTGAGTCTCAGACCTGCCTAAATCCACACAGCTAGTAAAGTTGGGGAGCCACATTTGGAGACCATGTCAACATAGTTTCAAATTCCAGATTCTTTCCACCAATTTCACATAACCTGGGAAATCCATGCCTGGAGAGTTTGAGGACACATGGGATCATTTCTTTTCTCAGGAGAAGGGGAGCAGGGCAAGAGAGTGGTTCACCACAGACCAGCCAGCCACAGCATATAAACAGTGACCGAGAAGCACATGGTCTGTTATTGCCATCATGTCATTAAATCTAAGGCATGTCAAGGCCAGAAATGTGGACTGGATAGAATAGCAAGATACGGGACAGACCTTTAAACCGGATCAGTCCAACTTCCCAGATAACTCAACTGCAGCCCGACTTTCCTCAGTCGCAGTCCAGTCTGCAGACCCCATCTGGGACCCCTCTGAGCTGGCTGCAGAGTTGAAGCCAGGGAACAGTAGACAGTAGTCCAGTTTGGACAACTGATCAGACTTCCCATATGGCTCCAGACGCCCCCAGAGCCAAAGAAAGGAAAATGCTCTTCCTTTCAACAGCTGAAAAATTCTCTTGGGGCCCCAGCAGCAGTACCACAGAGGCCTGTGTGGTCTAGCAGAAGGTTTCTTTGGTTGGCCAAAGAAAGAGAAACACTTGCCCGCCACTCATCTAAGTGATGGGGAGAAGGGTGCAGTTCACCTCCCCACCCCCCACCCCATGTGTCCACAGCCACTTCTCCTGCCATCTGGGCCACAAAAGAGAAGCAGGGCCGGTCAAGGCAAATGCCCCAAACGAGCACCCTAGAGCCTGCATGGGCACCCCAGCCCAGGAACCAGAAATCTGGCTGAGAATGAAGGGGATGCCTCTCAGCAGAGATCCAAGTTGGAAAGAATCGTTACAAATGTGGCCATAATTCCTGTGCAGAAAAAAAAAAGACACATTCAGGGTCATTCTAAAATTGTCTTTGCACAGACATCTGTTCCAGTTACAGCTTCGCTAAACCAAACGAGTACGTGATGCATTTGGTTTCCTGTCAAGCTGATCAAAGCGTGTTTGCATGTAGAATAGTACATTTTAGTAACAAATGTCCGGCATGTCTGCAAATATTAAATTAGAGGTGGAACAGGTGGGGATGGGAGACGAGGGAGCGCACGTGGCAGAGCTAATGGCCTTTCTGTGGCTGCTGCAGGCGCTGGAGATGGCTGCTGGGACCTAATGAATCTGATAGCATCTCTGAGGCCAGGCTGGGAGATGACTCACCAGCCCGAGACTCATTAGCTCAGGGTCACGCAGGGACTGGGAGGTTCCTTCCAGAAGAGAGGCACAGATGTCTAACACCCTTCTTGCATTTCAATAACTCTCTTTAAACAAGTAGAAACTGATTCTACAAGACCGTGCATTTGTACTCTCAAAAGAAAAGCTTTATTGCAGCTAACTAGGAACAGTTGTATTGATTTCCAATATGATTTAGGGAATTTAAGAATTCTGGGTATTAAGCTGACAGAGTTGTTTCCTTTCATTCATTTTTTCTGTTATGAGTGCTGGCTCTGTGTCTCACACTTCTCTGTAAGGCTCATGGGCGTTAGAGGGGGCCGGAGCAGCCACACGCAAGGTGGCACCCCCTAGCTGTGTGTGTCACCATCCACCTTGGCAACACGGAACACCCTCTGTGAATTTGTAAAGAAAAATATAGTATTTGGATTAGGGCTGTAAGTCAGAGAATCATGTTAATAAGAAAAAGCCAAAACTCTTCTCTTCGGATGAAAGTGGCACCGTGCCATTCCTCTTACACAGCTGCTCTTCTGCTCAGCCCACCCACTGCGCCCAAGGGGGACCTCTTCATGGCAGGTGACACAGGAGTCCCCTTCCTGCACAACTCCCTCTCCCTTGGCTCTGGTGACACCATTCAGGCTCTGTTTTCCTCCTGCCTCTCTGACCATTCCTTCCAGACTTTCTTGCACGCTCCTCTTTTTCTGCAACCCTGATAAGCTGGGGACCACCTGCATTTCTGCCCAGACTCTCTGCTGTACTGCCCCTGCAGTTTGGGGGATCTCATTCACTCCTGTGGCTTCACGCTCCAACTGTACCCTGAGATCTCTCCAGACCCATCCTGCCCCGAGCTCGAGGCCTGGAGAGCCGACAGCCTGTGCGCACCTCTTTCAGGACAGTCCTCCATCTCCCTTCCCTGTGCCTCTAATGCTGCTGTTATCTTGCCTTCCCACCACCCACTAAGTCAAAGCATCTGAAACACTGGGAACGATTCCAGACCTACTCTCCCCTTCATCAGCCTCAAATACTGTGATGCTGATTAACGGCTCTCTGCCTTCTCACCTCTCTCCCCCGATTCCCTTATCACTTCTATAAAATGCAAATCTGATCACATTAGGTCCTACCACTCTTCAGGGCCTTCCAGGAGACTCGGGAATCGTTTCCAAACAGCGCCGTCCATCACACAAGGCCTTAGCAACCCGGTCCCCATGTTACTCCGCACGGCACCTTCCCTTTAATGTCCATGTTGAGCTACTTAAAATTCCCTCGAGTTGCGGTGGTGGTTCACCCCTCTTTGCTTTTCTTGAAGCCTTTCTCACTTGCTCACTTGCAAAGCCTCAAATCCCTGCTCCTCTTCTGGGAGAATTCCTCTCTTTTCTGTCCCTTCAGAGTTCTGTCTCCCAGCACAGTCTCTCAAATTACATTGCATGTGTTTACATGTCTGTGGCTCTACTGTATTCTGGCCATGTGATCCTGACTACTCAATTCTCTTTGCCTCACTTTCCTCATCTATAAAAATGGGCATAGCAGTCCCTACCTCAAAGGGCTGTGCTCAGGATTAAAGGAGTTGATGTCTTCAAAACCCTTAAAACAGCATCTGCCAGAGTGACTGGCACATAGCAGCTTCTCAATAAACATGTGATGACAGAGATGGAACAAATGGGTCATTGTGTGACTCATGAGGTTTTAGTAGGCATTTCTCATCATTCAGAGATTTCTTTTTTCTTTCAACTCACCAAACATTACATGCAAAACATTTTCACATATTATTTTAAGTGTTCCTTCTTTTTGTTACTGTACATTCACTTTGGTGTAAAGTTTTACCTTTAACTTAAACCTAGATTTAAAACCTAGATTTAAAAACCTAGAATATAGAAATCAGAAGAGCGCTAACACTGATGGGTGACAATGGGTGCGGACCAGCATCCAGGACGGCGGCTGCTCTGCGCCTTCCGCACCGGGAGGTGGCTACAGGCACGTGCTCCCGTAAACAATCCAGCCAGCCATACGCCTGAGAGATTTGAGCACTTTACTATGTGCAAGTTGTTCCCCAGACAAAAACAAAAGAATAAATACCATCAGAATATACTACATTTGGTGACTGTCACTCTGTGGAAATGCTGATCTATCAGTGTTTCTCGAGAAGCTGATCCTGTACCATTTTGAGATGTGAATTTTGCACTACCTGTGATCCAGGAAGGGAGGGTTGGAGAAGGAGACACAGAGGTAAATCTCCCAGTAACTCTTTCTACCCGCACATGATCTCTGGAAAGTGAGAGGAGAGGAGAATGTTTAAATGAGCTGAGAAGGGGCTGGTCCTGTTGGGTCTGACATACCCCA
Source organism: Smutsia gigantea (assembly GCA_032199065.1). Lineage (NCBI taxonomy): Eukaryota > Metazoa > Chordata > Mammalia > Pholidota > Manidae > Smutsia > Smutsia gigantea. Next base: position 86,928 of record JAVSCE010006499.1, read on the forward strand.
CTATCTAGAAATGCTGGAGTGATTAGGTCTCCAGTAAAGGAAGAGGAATATAAGAGAAGGTTATTAGGAACATGGAAAGACACCTGGTTCCCCATAGAAGGGGTTTCCATGGAGATGAGATTCCCCTGAAATTTGGGCCTGTCTTCTTGTGATGCGTATTCCTCACTCCAGCAATTACTAGGCACTCGGCCACCAGTGCTGTCCCTCTCTGCACCTGCAGTCCCTGGAACTAGGCGGGGGGAAAGTATATATACCAGTGATCAGAGATCTGAAAGGAGAAAAACTCCAAACTCTTTTGTCTTCTCTCCTGTCCCTGAAACTTGGGTGTGCTGGTGCCAGTCTGGGCACAGCACTGAGTACCTCTTGCATTATGTGAAGCATTAACCTTTCTTACCAACCCTGCTCTCCCCCAGGGACCTCAGCCTACATGAACTTGGAAAGTAGCACTGAACAGGAAATGATTTTGTAGTCATGCATACAAAGTATTTCCTATGGTCAAGGACCCCTCTCAGGGTTTGCTGGAGAGTAAAGAAGTGCAATTCCACCTAAGAAAGCAAAGGCAAAAGTCCCCTTTTCTAACATGGGCAAGTAAAGGTGTGCACCTGTGTCTTACAGGGCAAACTGTAATCGTTCAGACACTATTGCTTGTCTGAGTAGCTAACCTCCAGGATGTCTGCTCAAGACGCCCAGCTTCCAAAGGGGAGAACAGAGCCTCTTACAGAAGGAATACCTATGTTTGTCTCACAGGAATGAAGACATAGATACGCAATGTTTATAGCAACTTCCTTAATAGAAACAGAGAACAGATTAATGGTTACTGGAGGCTAAAGAGGAACAGGAGTGGAAGGGAACTGGGTGTGGCTACAGATGGGCAGTGTGAGGGATCTTGGTTGTGATGAGAATGCTCTATATTCTGAGCATCTATCAATGTCAAGATTTTGGTTGTAATATTGTCCTATAGCCTTCCAAGATGTTACCACTGTGGGGAAATGGGTACAGAACAAACCACAGTCTTTCTCTGATTTCTGACAATTGCATGTGAATCTACAATCATCTCAAACATTTTTAAATTAATTAAAAAGCTAAAAAAAAAAAGAAGGGGTGTCTCTGATGCGCAAGCTAGGATGGGACATCTGGATGGGGACATTTGGTGAGTAAGGAGAGGTCTGCTCAGAGAGCCCCACCTCTTAGGATCTGCGGCAAAATGAAGGAGCTACCCTTTTGATGAGGGACCAAGGGCACTGGACCTGCTGATCCTTGAAGGAGGGTGGGGCCGAGAACTCAAGCTCAGCCTTCTTCAGCCCCGGGGGATGCTGGGAGGGAGCCAGGAGAGAAAGGGCATGCCCCGCTGAAATGGTCTGCACCTCCCCCTCTCTGTACTTCTTATCCGAGAGGGACAATGAGCATGACAACGGGAGGGGTCCCTTGCCCTCACTCTCCCTGGAGAGTTCTAGAAGGTTTCAGCAACCTGAGCAGATGTGCTCAGGAACCACATGTCTTTTTCTGAGCCTCCTTATTGAGTTACATCAACTGCAGACTTGAGCAAAGAATGCCAGCATGGCAAGTAGCAACCAGGAAGGTAAAGATGTCACCCAGACCCCAACTCAAGACCCCCAGCTCTTCCCTTCTGCTGACACAGACACCCCCTTGGTAAGGAGGAGCTGGGAAGGGGTAAGAGAGAGGGTCTTCTGCTTCCAGGAGAAGGTGCAGAAACTCTGCCCTCCCTCTTAGACCTCACTCTAATGCATTCTCTATACCAAACTGTCAGCATAAATATGGTGCTTTCCTGAGATCTGTGAGTTGTTATTGTGAATTATCGAACACAAGAGGTTCATGGAAAGCCTGAAATTTAGAGCCAGTCAGTCAGAAATGCAGGTGGCCAGAGGTCCCCCAAAACACAGCCGACTTCGGAAACAGGGGCAGGTCTGTGGGGGTCTAAGCCTTTACTTCCTGGAGTCTGATGTTCATTCCATGGTTAGTTTAAAAACCAAATTGCAGCACACCCAGGTGGGGAAAGAGAATGGAAGCCCATCCCAAGCTCCAGCTCCATCGAAATCTTACCTGCAGGTAAGGGGTTCCTCCTCTGCGTCCCATGTACCCTGCACGACTTCTACGCTAGTTTCTCTAACATACTTGGGCCCATTTGTTTACCTGAAGGTAAACCCCACACAATATTAAGGCAACTTTGGAGAGGGACCAAGGGTCAGATTCAGGTTTCCAGCAGATTGAAGCCTGTACAATACAAAGAGGGACCTCTTTACAAAACACATGACCACATGACCAGCCAGGGCCCCTACACGGAGTTCAGGAGGGGCTCTGAAACGTGAGCCTTCTTAGCTTTACAGCAAATCCACTGCTGGCATCTAATTCCTCCCTGGTGTCTGGCTCACAGTGGACATCCAGGAGCCTTTCCGTGAATGAAGGAAAGATTAAGTGGTACAGCCACAAACACAGATATGAGCAAGAATAAGACATCTCTTAACCTTACATTTAAAAGATGATTTGATTCCTTCATTTAGATGACCAGGGCTCCTTTTTTCCCTTTGGGGGCTGACCTCGCTTGCTATTTTTGCCTGAGTCCCTGCAGTGGGACTTGGACTTATAGACTGTGATTACCAGGTCTAAACACACAGAAGCCAGGGGATTTGGTCATCTGCTATTTGCAACCAGATTAGAAAAATCCCCTGAGGAACTGGTATTTTCATTCCAATGTTAAATCACAAAAGAACTAAAGAAACAGAGTTAAAAATGCAGATTTGGGGCACATGTTAAGTATAGAGGGATTTAAGGCCTTTGTCTCAGAGCCAAGGTTTTCTCTCTGTAGAGAAGCCAAGTCATCAGGTTGCCTGCCATTTTCTGGGTTTAAAACATGGTAGTTATAGGCATGCTTAGTCATCTGGCTTTGAGGAACATGTTATGTATCACTTCATGTTTCTCATGCCACAGTGAATTTCAGAACCTCAAATAGCCTCTAAACTGCTATCTCCTTTCCGTTCCTGCTGGCACTGCCCAGCATAGGGCCTGCCAGCAGGTGTGGGATGGGCAAAGGGGCACTGGACGTGGGGTCATGCTGACCTGAGTCCTGCTTCCACAGCCCTTTTCTCATCAGCTGTGTCATCCAAGCTTCTCTGAGCCTCAGTGTATCCGTAAGACCCTCAACAGCTCTGCTATCTGGGAAGCTCCCCACACTCTTGACACCATTTCAACCTTGTTTTGTAAAAAATAGGAACCCCAGCTTTCCATCTCAGGCAGGAGAGGAGTGACACCTGCAAAGAATCCCAGCCTGGCTCCTGGCTCCAGCTCTGGACGGGACTCTCCTACCAAGGGGATTAATACGTAAGGGTCTCTGCACCCAGGAAACGGATGCCACACATGGGCACCTGAGAACTGGAAAGTACAGTAACATATGTTGTGAAAGTCCAATGAGTGTGGACAGGTCATTCCAGGGAATGTTAGGAGTTGAAATCATACAAAGATAAACTCGAGAAGGTCAGACTGTAAAATAAAGAGATCATGCGCAAGAGAGAGAAATCTCTCTATAGGGAGCAAGAGGCCCATCTCGCCTCTGGGATTCTAGGAGCTCATTACTGAATAACTAAAGTGCGTTGACTAAATCGCCAGCCCCAGAAGGAAACCAGCTCCTTGGACGTCCTTGCTCAAGTCTGCCTTTCCTGCTTCTGAGTCTCCTCCCCAGGCAGCGCTGATGAAATGGCCGTTGGTGCCAGGGTCACGGAGAAGTGAGCTCAGCCTGCAGTGCCCCACTTCACAGCAACGAGGGAGGGATGTGTTTCAGTTAGGTTCATGATACTGTGAAGTCATCCTGGATTCTAATCGGCTGATTAAAAATAATCCCATTCCATTTTAAGAGAACATGAGTATTTTGAGGGTAGGGAAAATTCTAATCATTTTTTATGTGATTGCTTCATTCTAACTATTCAGGAGATGGCAAAGGAAACGATTGTTTGTCCAGTCCTTCCCACTGGCTAGGTACCGCACTGGCTGATTTTCTTAGATTACTTCCTGTGATCCTGACATCAAGGCTGGAGTACAGAGTCATTATCCCTTTAGCGATGAGGAGGCTGAAGTTTCAAGAGCTTAAGGTGACTTGACTAAATCTATACAAGTGGCAGAGCCCAAGCCCGGTTCTAATATTGGTTCTGGTCAACCCCAAACCCCACAGCCTGTCACTAGTATGGGGTACCAGTCGGCAAGAGTCTGCAGCTTAGGCTGAAAACCCACTTCCTCCCCTCGGGGCCTCCTGCGTGGGCTTCTTCCCTTGGACCTGACTTGCCCTGGGATGCACATGGGGTGGTCAGCCAGAGCTGGCAGCAGGACCCGGGCTGTGTGCCCACCGTCGTACTGGGTGTCACAACCCTCCGGAGCCAGGCTGGGGCAGCTTAACCAACATGAGGGGGTTTTCAAAATCGGAAATGCCTTACTTAGGCCATCCACAAGTCTAGTTTGCCTCATCCAGTTCTTCAGAAAATAACCATGCTTTCATTTTTCTTAGATGAAATATGCTATGATTAATGTGTTAATATTCTGCTGGCTGTATTTTCCCACCCACCTCGTGTTTTTGGAATATGTTCCTCAAAGGGAAGAGACAAAAAGCTTCACATATTCTGTATAAAATCTCACCATGGGGCTGTTTCCCAGCATGTACTTCAGTCTGTCTTTCCTCCTCCAAACAGACCCGCTCTTGAAGGCTCAGCTCAGTGCTCCTTCCTCCCTGAAGCCCAACCTGTACCCTCAGCAGGTGGTGACCTCTGCTCCTTTGGCCTTTGACCCCTACTCCTCCACAGCCCTCACCACATGGCCTGTGTCCTTAGTGGGTCCCTGAGAGCTGCAAGTTCCCCCATCTCTTGCTTTCCTGTGTCCCTCACAGTTCCTGGCAGATCCTGCTTGAGCTGACGTGAAAACAAGGGCTGTGTATCCAGAAGGACCCACGTTGGCTCAGTTGCTCCACTTCAAGCAAGTCACCTGCCTTTGTGGGTCCCTCCCTGAGCCCACAGGGAGCTGAAGGCCCTTCGGTCACTTGTATGCGTGAACATAGTACGATGGCCACTTGTTTGTCAGCAGTCCTGGAGGCTAGAGTACTGCAGGCCATGGAATCACAGTCCTCCAGGACGTGCCATGAAACCTTGTCTCCTCGGACAAGAGCCTTGCCTGTGCCTGGCCAGGTGGTCTCTGTGGCCCCCTGAGCAGCCAGGTGAGGGGCCGAGGCAGCAAAATCTCCAGGTGGGAGCGGGCAGGACTCACCGCAGGCAGCCCTCACTTTGGGCTTTCTCCTGAACAAGATGTGCTAGGGGACTGGGGCATGCTATTAAAACCTGCGGGCATGTGGGACAAAGCACAAGGGGTACCCAGTGCACATTTCTCACTTTCCGGTGAGGACAGAGCTCCTAGCTGGGATCCCTATGCCGACTGGCAGCCTGGTCTCCTGACAGGAGCATCCCGGGGAAGTACACCACACACCAGAAGCACCTGGAGAAACCCAGAGTAGCAGCAAAGGGCTCTGGGGGACCCCATGGGTCGGTGTCATCCAGAGACAGAACATCGCCAAGAGGAAAGATGACTTCTGTCAGCCCCACAGGAAGCGTCCTGGTGGATGGGTGTCCAGAGCCTGTGGCCAAAGGGGCTACTTTCTAGCGTGTCTCACCACTCACTCACCAGCACTGGTGTCCTCTGAGTGCTGTTTATTTCAGAGGCATTTTCCTTCCCCAGACACAAGATTTCTCTGTTTCATTTTAAATGACTAATATTCATATAGTGTTTTCCTATTTGTAGAACACCTTTGTGGACATCATTGCAATGAACTGTTGTAACCTGCTTCAAGGAGAGGAATGTGACTTCTGTCAAACAGATGAGCAGACCGAAGGGTGGGATCAGGCTGTCGCTCAAAGTCAGTCCCTCCAAAGCCACTCGCTCAGGAAGAACAGAACAGGATTCAAACCCAGTTTTTTGCAAATACCTTTGCTTTCCATCTACTGTATTTCAAAATGCTCCTTTGTTCACAGAGTGTTTTTCCTAGCTCTCCAAACAACCTTGAGCAATCGCGTCCTGCCTGTCTCCATGAGTAAGCTCCAGGGAAGAGTGGATGCCCCCAGAGGCAGGGGCTCCATCTCCATTGCCCTCTGTCCAGGCCCCAGAATGCTTCCTGAAAATAGGAGTCAGTCAATAAATATTTTATGATGAAAGGAATGAAAGATCCAGAGAGAAACATTACTTGTCCTGGATGACACAGCAAATGGATGAAAAAGCTAGGAATTGAGCCCTGGTTTCTTGCTATAAGCCTAATTATATTCCCAAGCCACCTTTTGCTTTCTAAACTGACTACAGGACGTCTCTCTATTATTAGAAGCAGCCCTCACACTTACGAACTCCCCCAAGGGAAGGAAGTCAGGGAACTAAAACACAGAGCTTTCTTGTGTACCATATCCGGTTATTCCAAAATCATTTCAAAGGGGTACAGTGCCCTCTTAAAGAGACAAGTAAAGCCAGTCTTAGAGAAATGGTCTAACTTATCCAGGATCACAATGGGGGAACACACATTCATCAGGATGTCTGACCGCCATGCTATTTATCACAGCTACTCTGCTGGACATGGAGAGAGGAGCAGAGACAAGGATCTGGAACCCTCCTTGGTCCTGTGACAGTGCCGATCTGTGGGTGGATTTGCTTCTCCCATTCCAAAAGAAATCAATAGATTGAGTAGTAGGACTAGTCACTAGTAAGCAATGAGAGACATATGACAGATAGGTAATTACTGAAGGGCTGACATGTCACACAGTTCAGGGGTGCAATAATAAATCAGGAAAATGAGAGATCCCAAAGATATAAATGAGAAACCTCAATTACAGTTAGGGAAAGCTGTGCAGAGACCGTGGGATTCAGGGGCATGGAAATGGAGTAATGAAAGTCACCAGCTTCTGCCACTTGTTGCCTGTGATGTGGACTAAAAATTTAACCTTGCTTTTCACCATCAAAACGGGGATGGTAAGAGGCCGTCTTATAGGGCAGCATAAGGAGAAAATGAGATAGCCTTAGAGAAAGCTTAGCTGGGTAGCTGACACTCCGTAAGGACTCAATGAATTCTATGAAGATAATGATGGGACCCCATGATCAGTACCCAGGTTTGAGCTGGGGCCCTCCTCCTGTCCCTCTTGAAAGCAAGCTCATGGGTCTTCTCTAGTAGGAATCCTTTCCTGACCACCCTCCAGGGGAACAGCCTCTTCTTCCTCCTCCATGGGCACACACCTGTGTTGGTATCAGGTTCTCTTCTGACACCATTCAAGGTCTCCCTCCTTGGCAGGGTGTGTTGTCATAGACCTCACTACCCTCAGTGCCAGCACATTTTAGGCACTCAGCAAATAGCCTAAGGATTCAGAGATAAGTGAGAAAATGGGCCCCAATTTTGTGGTGCTCACCTGCACTGAGCATCTTCCCACAGGCTAACAATGTGTTCAAGTTCTGAAGCTAAAATTCCTTTTGCACCCTTGAAAGAGATTTCTGGTCTAGTGGAAGGGCCAGACAAACAAGCCAATAATTGTATTTATTATAGAACCTCAGCCCCTCCAAGTACTCTAGTTTCCTGACTAACAGGAGAATCCAAGTTGACCCAAAGCCTTCGGTCATCATTATATGACACATTTCATTTATTTTCTAAAGCTGCCATCAATCTGCAGGAGAACAGGAGCATGACTGAACATTCTGGCATATGAGTCTCACGCTGGGACCGAAGGGAGACCGGGGAAAAAGGGAGCAGATCCGGCCTCCCCGGGGAGACGGCAATGTTACAGGCGCACGGCCAGATACGTCAACACAGGCACGTCAGAAATTAAACTGAGATCCTGCAGTAAGAGAAGGCCCATCATCAGGTGCCTGGGGGGGGGGGGGGGGCTGGGCCAGGCTGGGGGGAGCCAGCATTTACGCTTCAGTGGAGCAAGGACTGGGGACAGTTAGAGAAAGGGAAGTAGAAACACACCAACAGGACTTCCGGGAAGATGGCGGTGTGAGCAGGGCGGCAGAAATCTCCTCCCAACACTATATTTATCTACGAAAACACCGAAAATACATCTATTCCTAAAAGAGAGACGAGAATACACAGGAAAGCGCACACCGTGCAGCTACACCCGAGAGGACTCGGCACCCCAAGAGGCGGTCTTAAAGAGCCCAGCTGACATACGTGGCAACTATCAGTGACCAAATTATACAGCCATGAAAAGACAGAAGAATATGGTTCAGACCAAAATCAACCAGACAACCCCAGAGAGGGAGTCTGAAGGGATGGAAATGCACACCCTCCCTGAAAAAGAATTTAGAATAAAAGTCATAACCATGTTGATGGACCTACAGAGAAATGTGCAAGAGCTGAGGGAGGAAGTGAGGGAACTGAGGAAAGACAATACAGAAATCAGACAAGCGATCGACGGGCTTAACAGCAGAATGGATGAGATGCGAGAGACTGTTAATGGAATAGAAAACAGAGAACAGGAGTACAGAGCAGCTGAGGAAGAGAGAGATAAAAGGATTTCTAGGAATGAAAGAATATTAAGAGAACTGTGTGACCAATCCAAACGGAACAATATTCGCATTATAGGAGTACCAGAGGAAGAAGAGAGAGAAAAAGGGATAGAAAGTGTCTTTGAAGAAATAATTGCTGAAAACTTTCCCTCGCTGGGGAAGGAAGAAGTCTCGCAGTCCACCGAAGCTCATAGATCTCCCAACACAAGGGACCCAAGGAAGACAACACCAAGACACATAATAATTAAGATGGCAAAGATCAAAGATAAAGACAGGTATTAAAGGCAGCTAGAGAGAGAAAAAAGATCACCTACAAAGGAAAACCCATCAGACTATCATCAGACTTCTCAACAGAAACCTTACAGGCCAGAAGAGAATGGCATGATATATTTAACATAATGAAACAGAAGGGCCTCGAACCAAGAATATTGTATCCAGCACGATTATCATTTAAATATGATGGAGGGATTAAACAATTTCCAGACAAACGAAAGTTAAGAGAGTTTGCCTCTCATAAACCACCACTACAGGATATCTTAAATGGACTGCTCTAGATGGAAGCACACCTAAGGCTAAAAAGATGTCACCAGAGAAAAAAAAAATCATAGCAAAGAAAGCAGACCATCCAAATACCAACTAAAGGCAAAGAATAAAACACCTATTATAGAAAGAATGGAGGAGGAGGAATAAGAAGGGAGAGAAAGAAAGAAACATCAGACTGTGTTTACAATAACTTAACAAGAAAGTTAAGTTAGATTGTTAGATAGTAAAGAAGCAACCCTTGAACCCTTGGTAACCACGAATCTAAAGCCAGCAATGGCAATAAGTACATACCTATCAATAATCACCCTAAATGTAAATGGACTGAATGCACCAATCAAAAGACACAGAGTAACAGAATGATAAAAAAGCAAGACCCATCTATATGCTGCCTACAAGAAACTCACCTCAAATCCAAAGATATACACAGACTAAAAGTGAAG
>JAVSCE010006500.1:0-37183 GCA_032199065.1 Smutsia gigantea
AAAGAAATCAAAAGGCTCACAAATACATGGAGACTTAACAACACTCTCCTAATTAATCAATGGGTTAATGACCAAATCAAAACAGAAATCAAAGAATATATGGAGACTAATGACAACAACAACACAAAGCCACAACTTCTGTGGGACGCAGCAAGGCAGTTCTAAGAGGAAAGTATATTGCAATCCAGGCCTATTTAAAGAAGGAAGAACATTCCCAAATGAATAGTCTAAAGACACAATTACTGAAATTGGAAAAAGAAGAACAAATGAGCCCAAAGTCACCAGAAGGAGGGACATAATAAAGATTAGAGAAGAAATAAATAAAATTGAGAAGAATAAAACAATAGAAAAAAATCAATAAAACCAAGAGCTGGTTCTTTGAAAAATAAACAAAATAGATAAACCCCTAGCCAGACTCATTAAGAGAAAAAGAGAATCTACACACATAAACACAATCAGAAATGAGAAAGGAAAAATCACGATGGACCCCACAGAAATACAAAGAATCATAAGAGAATATTATGAGAATCTATATGATAACAAGCTGGAAAACATAGAAGAAATGGACAACTTCTTAGAAAAATACAACCTTCCAAGACTGACCAAGCAAGAAACAGAAAAACTATACAGACCAATCACCAGTGACGAAATCGAATTGGTAATCAAAAACTACCCAAGAACAAAACCCCTGGGCCTGATGGATTCACCTCTGAATTCTACCAGACATATAGAGAAGAAATAACACCGATTCTCCTTAACGTTTTCCAAAAAATAGAAGAGGAGGGAATACTTCCAAACTCATTCTATGAAGCCAGCATCACTCTAATACCAAAACCGGGCAAAGACCTCACCAAAAAAGAAAATTACAGACCAATATCCCTGATGAACGTAGATGCAAAAAATACTCAACAAAATATTAGCAAACCGAATTCAAAAATACATCAAGAGGATCATACACCATGATCAAGTGGGATTCATCCCAGGGATGCAAGGATGGTACAACATTCGAAAATCCATCAACATCATCACCACATCAACAAAAAGAAGAACAAAAACCACATGATCATCTCCATAGATGCTGAAAAAGCATTTGACAAAATTCAGCTTCCATTCCTGATTAAAACTCTCAACAAAATGGGTATAGACGGCAAGTACCTCAACATCATAAAGGCTATATATGACAAACCCACAGCTAACATCATACTTAATGGCGAGACGCTGAAAGCTTTTCATCTAAGATCGGGGAACAAGACAGGGATGCCCACTCTCTCCACTGTTATTCAACATAGTACTGGAGGTCCTAGCCACAGCAATCAGACAAAACAAAGACATACAAGGCATCCAGATTGGTAAAGAAGAAGTCAAATTGTCACTATTTGCAGATGACATGATACTGTACATAAAAAACCCTAAAGACTCCACTCCAAAACTACTAGAACTAATATCTGAATTCAGCAAAGTTGCAGGATACAAATTAACACACAGAAATCTGTTGCTTTCCTATACACTAACAAACTAACAGAAAGAGAAATCAGAAAAACAATTCCATTCACAATTGCATCAAAAAGAATAAAATACCTAGGAATAAACCTAACGAAGGAAGTCAAAGACCTGTACTCTGAAAACTACAAGACACTCCTAAGAGAAATTAAAGAGGACACTAACAAATGGAAATGCATCCATGCTCTTGGCTAGGAAGAATAAATATTGTCAAAATGGCTATATTACCTAAAGCAATCTACAGATTCAATGCAATCCCTATCAAACTACCAACAGCTTTCTTCAATGAACTGGAACAAATAATTCTAAAATTCATATGGAACCACAAAAGACCCCGAATAGCCAAAGCAATCCTGAGAAGGAGGAATAAAACAGGGGGAATTACGCTCCCTGACTTCAAGCTCTACTACAAAGCCACAGTAATCAAGACAATTTGGTATTGGCACAAAAACAGACCCACAGACCAGTGGAACAGAATAGAAAATCCAAACATTAACCCAAACATATACAGTCAATTAATATTTGATAAAAGTGCCTTGGATATACAATGGGGAGATGACAGCCTCTTCAGCAGCTGGTGTTGGAAAAACTGGACAGCTACATGTAAGAGAATGAAACTGGACTACTGTCTAGCCCCATACACAAAGGTAAACTCAAGGTGGATCAAAGACTTGAATGTAAGTCATGAAACCATAAAACTCTTAGAAAAAAACATAGGCAAAAATCTCTTGGACATAAACATGAGCAACTTCTTCATGAACATATCTCCCCGGGCAAGGGAAACAAAAGCAAAAATGAACAAGTGGGACTATATCAAGCTGAAAAGCTTCTGTACAGCAAAGGACACCATCAGTAGAACAAAAAGACATCCTACAGTATGGGAGAATATATTCATAAAAAACGTATCTGATAAAGGGTTGACATCCAAAATATATAAAGAACTCATGCACCTTAACAAACAGAAAGCAAATAATCCAATTAAGAAATGGGCAGAGGACATGAATAGACACTTCTCCAAAGAAGAAATTCAGATGGCCAACAGGCACATGAAAAGATGCTCCACATCGCTAATCATCAGAGAAATGCAGATTAAAACCACAATGAGATATCACCTCACACCAGTGAGGATGGCCAACATCCAAAACACAAACAACAACAAATGTTGGCGAGGATGTGGAGAAAAGGGAACCCTCCTACACTGCTGGTGGGACTGCAAATTAGTTCAACCATTGTGGAAAGCAGTATGGAGGTTCCTCAAAAAACTCAAAATAGAAATACCATTTGACCCAGGAATTCCACTCCTAGGAATTTACCCTAAGAATGCAGCAGCCCAATTTGAAAAGGACAGATGCACCCCTATGTTTATTGCAGCACTATTTACAATAGCCAAGAAATGGAAGCAACCTAAGTGTCCATCAGTAGATGAATGGATAAAGAAGATGTGGTACATATACACAATGGAATATTATTCAGCCATAAGAAGAAAACAAATCCTACCATTTGCAACAACATGGATGGAGCTAGAGGGTATTATGCTCAGTGAAATAAGCCAAGCCGAAAAAGACAAGTATCAAATGATTTCACTCATATGTGGAGTATAAGAACAAAGAAAAAATACTGAAGGAACAAAACAGCAGCAGACTCACAGAACCCAAGAACGGACTAATAGTTACCAAAGGGAAAGGGACTGGGGAAAATGGGCGGGAAGGGAGGGATAAGAGGGAAAAAGGGGCATTACGATTAGCAGATGTAATGTTGGGGGGGCACGGGAGGTCAGTACAACTCAGAGAAGACAAGTAGTGATTCTATAGCATCTCACTACGCTGATGGACAGTGACTGTAATGGGGTTGGTGGGGGGGACCTGATGAAGGGGTCGTTTAATAACCATAATATTGCACATGAAAGTGTAGATTAATGATAATAAAATAAATTATATTAAAAAAAAAAGAAGGAAGCACACTTTAAAGGTAGTGTGTTCATAGCTGGAAAGCTGGTGGGTAGATATCATAACATTCAAGGATGTGATTTCTGGGGAGAGGACAGGAGAGTAAAGACAGTCAGAGAGAAAGACTTTAAATTACCTACAGTAAAGCCCCTTGGCAGAAGAACCAAGGCTCTGGGTTAAGGAGGGAAGGAGGGGTATGGAAAGGAAAACAGAAGCCTCAACTGCATCTCAGATGATAAAGGACTGTGCAAATCCTGGTTACAGCCCTAAACCCAGAAAAACCTGCACACACAATGGAAGGGTTTTCTGGCTCAAACCTGGCTTTTCAGCCACCACGTGAATATGTACACACTAAGCAGTCACCTTCACAGTGTCATCTTAAGTATAGTAACATGATGTTTACTGGCTGAATAACTGAATGTATAACCAAAGTGACCTAGAATTCTCTCAGCTTAAGCAGGTTGTTCCTTCTACTCGAGGACCATGACAGTATGGAAATAAGTTCTCAGGGCTGTCAGAAGAACACTTTGAAAAGGCTCAAGTTTTTAGTATCCTCATCCTAGTGTGAGGCAATGTTAGCATGAATTAATGAAAGTTATCCTCCTTCTATCACGGCTTCAATCTCCTGTACCACCAGAGATACAAAAATGAGCAACATGGCCCGTCAATTTAAATTTCACCACTTTACTCTTCCCTTGCCTTTTCCTGGTGAAGATGTCTGTGAATAATGACACTGTCAAAAGATGGACCAGCAAGAAAAAAACAGTAAGCATCATACTATTTAGAAGCCAGATCATCATGGCATGAAACAGTCAAAGCCACTGAATTTTCTGTATAATTTGGAGACTGAAAGAAAACCATTCCACAGACCAAAATTAGTAGTTTAACATGTCTAATTTCGTCTTTCTCTATGAGGTTGTTTCTCTTCAGTCAATAGTAACTAGGGGTTACCTATCTGGTCAAATTTCTTCTTAGCCACATACACTTTCAGTCTTTTAGAAAAGAGATGTCATCCCACAAGCCTCTCCCTCACCCCAGCTTTGTAGATAACCATGCTTATGGGCAACTTCACTCACTGCTCTCACCTAGTGCTTGGAAGTGAATCAGAGACTGCTGGGCTGCCGTGCTGAGAGGGTCCAGCCCGGGTGTTCACCTACGAGTAAAGAAAGAATCTTGATCAGTCTTGTGTTCTGAGAACACAGTTCTAATTAACCTAAAATTTGCCACAAATTTCTCATTTCACTATGAAGGTTAATTAGCTTGTTGCTAGACAGATCCATGGTTGGAATCTATTCAGTATATAGGTTATACAACTGTACAACCTGTATATTACATAATACACCGTGCCTGTCATTATTCAAATATTTAAACAAGTGCTAAAAAAAAAAAAGTAGGGATAAGCAGGAGAAAATTTCAGTTCACTGCCTAGAACTGAATTTAATTTCAGAAAAAATTTCAATTCACTGTTTTGTTTCATAGAAAGAAACAATATGTTCCAAAAAGTACATTAAGAATACACCCAGGGGCTAGTAGTGAACCTCGAGTTGCCATATCCTTCCAGTTCTAAAACCAAAAACAGAACACGGTAGATGTTTCTCATTCACTGAAAAATGAGGCCCAAGTAATTAATTATAAAATGCTTGAGTCGAATATAATAGCCAGCTTTTCTTTCAAATGTAAAGCCTAGAGCGGAAATCCAGAATTCAAAAGACACAGAACAATGAAAAGACATTAAATAGATATATGTTTCTAGCATAAATATGTCAAAAGAGGAGGGGGGTAGTCTGTGTGCAATATGCTTATGTGCTTAATTAATCACTGAAATGAAGTCTATATTTTCACTCAAATAAATCTTTGTAGAGACCAGTATTCAGGGTCATCTGAAGAAAAAGACCAACAAAAGAATGTCAAATAATAAGAATATGGCACAAAACCCCTTGTTTCCAAACATATACGCATATTAAGCAAATACTATAGATGAATCCCCCCCCACATCCCATTTAAAAAATAAAAAAGGATAGCTTGTCAGAGCTTGAGAAAGTGCAGTTTTATTTGACATTTCAATAAGTGGAACACAGCATTACAAATCCATCTAACTTTACTGAAACAATTATTGAAATTCGTACCTTCAGGCCATGTATGTTCCGTTCCCCAGGAGGCTTGCAGGCTGAAACAGTAATTGACTAAATTGTAGAACACATCAGGGCCATTTACAAATTTGCTCAAAATGAATCGTTTAAAAAGAAATGAGGGTGACACCAAAATTAGCAGAGAGAAATGATTGAAAAGTGGCTCCCAAGACCCAAAGTGGGAATTATGAACCAGAGTTTTTAACTTGCAGGAGTGAGCATTCTGACACCACCTCATATAAATTCCAATTTCTGTTTAAAACATATAAAAATCATGTTAACTGAGCTAAAATGATTAGATTCCTTTCATAATTCAAATTTCTGCAATCTTTCCTCACTCTATTACAATGTACATCTATCATTTAAACTATTTTGAAAATAGCTAGGGTTTTGGGGGTGAGGGGTGGGGGGCATGAAAGGAGGATCTTTTAATGCCAAAAAGATTGTGAGAGGTTTTAAAATGGAATATTCAAGTTTGAATATTAATTTGCACAGCAATAAGCAGTCAAATTTATTAAAATACCAAGATACCACCAGTGTTACTCCATTTCTTGCAAATCCTGACATCTGCTAAATCTAAAGATAAAGAAGTGCCAGGAAAAAAAAAATACTAATTTCCTCACACCATCCTCAGTTACAGGCTAATCTTTTTCCAATTCAGCAAATGCTTCTTCACCAAATGTTAAGAACACAAAAGCTTCCTGCCCATGTTACAGGCCGCTTCCATCTGAAAACCCCAGTGCCTTACATCTTATACGTTAAGGGGCCATCAATTTTGATTGATTGTTTGGGGGAAGGATGAATTTGATTTATTTTGCTCCTCTCTCAGAGGTGCATATATTTTCCCTGTTTCTGACAACAAGAAGTAGAGCTCTTTAATAATAAGATGTGGGTAATAATTACAAAGCGAATCAGTTGCTTTCATTTTATATATCTCAAGTATATGCAAACTTATTTTGTTATTTTCCTAAGAAAGAAAATATATCTAAACTTTAAGGAAGGATTTTTATTTGTTTTTCTAAAATGCGTTAAAACCCCACATCTTCTTTCCTTAAAATGGAAATTAACCTCTTGAACAAAACAATAGTCACATACATTTGATGCCTAGTCCTTAAGGGACCATTAATACTTTCTCACAGAACACTTCAGGGTATTTGCACTGAAGTACCCAGTGCATCCATAAACTTCATTTAATAAGAAAGTAGCTAACAAAGGAATTAAAGGCAGGCGTCAACTCTTACCTCTTTAACGTCTGCCTCATTCCTTAATTGGCTTCTCAAACCTTTATGACTGGAAATCTAAACATTATTCAAAAAACCCAGTAATCTCTTACTTCCTAAAGTTACAGAGTCAGAAGTTACTATAAAGCTAGCAAATTTTCATACTTATAAATATTTAATATATTTTTATCTACAGAGAGGACTTAGCTGTGAACTGGGAATCACCGTCCAAGGCCACTGTCTCACTTGGAAATGCAGAGACTCTGATGTCAGAACAGAACTGTGTTCTCCTGTCTTTCTCACTTGATCAGTCTAGAGATTCTTCTCAACAGGGGGCCTGACCACAGAATCTAAGGTCTGAAGGCCTCTAACCAACTAGACAGACCTAGTTAATATACTAATATATCTGTATTCTAATTGTGAAGGTTTGCCTGATTTTCTTACCTATGTGAGATGTAGATAACTGAGCAAAAAGCAAAAGACGACAAACACTAAAAAAAGGTGTAAAATAGCTCATAAAATAACCATAGAGATAGGAAGACTGAAACCCCTATTTTAAAAAATTTAAATTTGGCTAAGAACTAAATTTAGTAATTTACTAGAGTCTAAAAAGTTCTGTGCTAGGATTACATGTAACTATCTCATTTATTTTCTTCTTTTAACTTTCTTCCCCTTAAAATATGTTTTTCTCCACTCTCCTACCAATCCCTCCAAACTACCCCCTGAACATCCCACTAATATTTTAACCTATGCCCTTTCACTTTAAGCAAATTATAATTTAAACAAAATCCAAAGGGTATATGATAGCCACTTATAAGCTGTGTGGTGACTCTGAAGTTATTTAACCTCTCTGAACCTGAATAATCTCACCTATACAATGGAAGCAATAATTTCTAATAGGCAGAACTGTTGGGAGAACTAGAAATGATTAACACTTAAAGCAATATTAGTGCCTGATACAGCAGATGTCTAAAAATGGTTGTTATTATCATGGGAGGGACACAATGGTATGAACAGTACGACTGAAAAAGACTTCCCACAAAATAAAACAAAACTTGAAAAGATTTTGGATGAAAGGAAGTAAATATTTTATTGAAAAACAAAAAAAGGCCTACAGCTTTAGAATGATAATTTTCCCAGATACTGTGTGCTAGAGTTTGCTACAACAACAGATGGGTAACATCAGCAAGTAGGGAAACAATTAATGAAAATTTTCAGTTGGTAAAAAAATACTCCTTGTAGAAAAACAATTTTGAAACTTGCCCAAATTCTCCGGTCATTGAAAAACTGGGAAATAATCTGCATCCTTGTTACTGGCCTAATATACAGAAATGCAACATTTCTTTTTGTTTTTCTGTCTTAGTTTTTAGTCTTTAATCCACCAGAACTGGATTAATAACAATCCATTTCAGATACTCTATCAATGGACCAATTTTTACTTATTTAGCTCTTTAAAAAATCATTATTAATAATGTACTAAGTACTCCCAACCCCTCTGCCCATATTAATGCCAGAAGAACATACTCTTGAACCCAGATCTTGGGTCAGGCTGAGTCGGCTGCCTTTGGATACTTCATCAGGGCAAAAAAAAGTCTACTGGTTAATAGAGCCATTCAAACTTCAGAGAGCTAACAGGTAATGAAATCTAGAATGTTTAATTGGAAGACCTATACCATGATTATTTGTACAGTATCAGTTAGTGAAGGTAAGTTTAAAGTATTTCAGTTATTTCTAGAAGAGTTACTTAGAAAATTTCCTTATCTGTCCCATCAGTTAGAAAACATGGATTCCAAGTGAGGCAATGTATGATGGGTGAAAGGCTTAATGGTTCATACAATTAAACTGTTATTTTTGAACATTATTCATATTTTGAGGGAATGTTTAGATATAGTTGAACAATCCTATCTGATAGAAGGACAGTACTGACAAACCTAAACGGGAAAAGCAAAATTATTTGACTAGGTGATTCATCAAGACTCACCCTTATCAGCTCGTATTTTTGGAGACTTAATAATTAAATTCCCATTCATAAGGACTTTCCATTATTTAGAAATGCCACCCCCAAAATACAAATACCAAACATTCTGCCAGAATTTCCCTCCTAAAACCCCCCAGTAAATCTTAGCTTCTGTGCCAGCTAAAAGCTTTCTCCTCAATAGCAGCTTTGGCTAACATGAGCCATAATTTATAAACACCCAAAATTAAAGTCATTAATTTGCCTTGGTTTAGAAACCATGTGGACCCCCAAAGAGTTCTTTAAGCGAATGTAAGTATGTACTTCAAAAACAAAAAACAATCTAGTTAGTTTAATTTACTCTAGTAAATTAGATATTTTATCTGCCATAACTATAATATAGCCTGCAATACCCACGATAATGAATACTTCTTTTGTTTTTTCAAATTAAGAGCTAAACATCATGCTATATGCATTTAAACCTTTGGAAAACATAACTGTTGATGAAACAGTTTACCGAAATAATCATTGTTGATTAGAATTTGTTCAACATTACCTCTTGGAAATATCTGCAGAGGCTCTATTAACTGTCCATTTACTTGCTGTTCCATTACTGTGGAATAATACTGCAAAGAGATTATAGAAAGAGATTACTCAGTAATGTATGAATACTGGAACAGACACTTATGGGTTGTTTAATTCATAGTACTTTCGTAAATTGCTGGCATACACATATTAGCCTCCAGAATACTTCTCCCTATTTGCACATCAAAATGACTACAGTGAATATTCTGGATTGAAAGTCCAGTATAGTGTTATCCCCCATATTGTCATTTATCTTTAAAAGTAAATTTGTTGATTAAGGCTTTAGATTACTAGTTTACCTCTAGAAATACTCTGAAAATAATATACATATTAAAAATGACACAAAAAGCATTTTAGTGGAAATTTCTCAAATTGCCTCTTGTTCTCTTTCCCTGGACTTTGCAAAGCAAAATGAAGACACCTCTAATGTTTAGCTTGTTACACAGCCAGTTACACAGCCAAACAGGATTCAAATTTCATAAAATGTACAGATCATAGAAATCTAAATCATAGAGAGTGTGGAATGAGCAAACAAGACCTGATCCATCCAAAGATGACAGGATTTTAATATCATAAAAAGGTAGCCCAGTTTTAAGCAAACATACCTTTTGTTTAATCTTACAAACA
Source organism: Smutsia gigantea (assembly GCA_032199065.1). Classification (NCBI taxonomy): domain Eukaryota; kingdom Metazoa; phylum Chordata; class Mammalia; order Pholidota; family Manidae; genus Smutsia; species Smutsia gigantea. The sequence continues at coordinate 9,962 of JAVSCE010006500.1, forward strand.
CTTTAGTATAAACTAAATTTCACTTTAAAATTCTGAACACAAAAAAAAGAAGTTCCAAGTGAAAAAGGCTTCATAATCCTTCATAAACACATATTTATGCACTAGCTTGTAGTGTCTGGTGAGCCTATGTCCACCCAACGGGGAGATGGCTCCTGTGTCCTCACATCTTTTAACACTTGACAAACAACAAAGTGATGTTCTTGGTGGAAAAATATCAACAATGAAAACTTCTGATTTAGTGTTTTGAGGGGCTTTTGCCGAGTAGAACTTTCCTTTAATCTTTGCTGTTTCTGTATTAAACACCTAACATGTATTATTTAACTACCACGTTTTTCAGGAAGTTCTTCCTCAATAATCCTTAATTGCTGACATTCTAAAAAAGTTTTTTTTAGAAGATATAGACAGATATTTTCCTATTGCTTTCGTGTACATGAATGTTATTACAAGATCAAGCTTGTTTCCTTGGAAATGAAGGGGAGCTATAAAATTCTACATCATCTTGGGAATCACAAGTTAACAAGTCTAAGGCTCTTTGCCCTAAAAACAAAGTGACGGTGGATTTTTTCATAGCTATGGACTGATGTAAGTGTACCCTGCTCTCCAAGGGCTTTCAAACTGGAAAGGCAACTGATCCTTTCTTTCTATGGATGTAAAAACTTACATACATACAGCAAAAACTCTCTGGAGCACATACTAAGGCGAATGTCTTTCAGGAGACTATATTTCTTAAAACCACAGAAATATACCGCTCGCCATTACTCAGTGATGACAAGTAAATGAAATATCAATCATGTAGGCTGTCAACCTTTTGGGACAGCAATAACTGTTAACAAGTAGTCTGGAAAAATTGTCCGAAAATGACTTGTCCTCGGCACACAAGTATTTGAGGTTTCCATGGAAAATTAAGATGCCAGTGGCTATTTGGAACATTGCTCAGGTATTCTTTTTAATGGGAAATTTGCCGGTTATTGATCCACAGCATGTACCCCCTTGCTTCTAAAAGGCTGCAAGCAACTTTCCAATCAGTGGCTGTCAAAAAAATTACTGCCTTTTTATGCTGATACAGGACAACAACAGTGGTGGTGTCCTCCTATAGTTAATGCTTTTCTTTAATTAACTGCTATGTACAATGGATTAGTAATTTCAGTTACTACTTTACCCCAGTCCCAGAAATCAAAACAAATAAAATATCCTTATGCTTTACCTAACAAACTAATTATAGACTTGCCTGAAACTAGTGCTTGGGGTCAAGTTTGAAAACAAATAACCTCAAATGTAAAGGGTCAGAACAGGTGCAACGCATTTTTTTCCTACTATAAAACCTTGCATGCATGAAATTGACCTGTTTTCCAACTTTATTTATTTACCTCACAAAATAAATAAATAAAAATGGTTTCCAATTCATTTCAGATCTGTGCCAAATCAACTGCTAAACTATACATAGTTTTGTAATCATTGTAAGAATTTTTTAGTAATCTGTAAACATCTCTTTGTACTATGATTAACATGGTCAGAATGATGGTATTAGATATGCCATTTGCCAGTTTCTTTAATGCAAATAGTTAGGATTTGTATTTTGTTTTCTACAATTCTTTCAAACCCAATGAACATTTTCTCCTGCTGAAATACTGGATCTGATCTGTGTTTGTATTAACAGAGAATTTTGGGTTCCACATAGCAAAGTAATTCACTATCAAGGACAAACTATAAAGGGTGGTAGTAGAACCCGTGGTGTGGCCCACTCCAGGCGAGTCACTGCTGAGGAGCAAGCCTTGTGAGGGCTGGGTGGCCACCAAGGAGGCACCTTGCCTGCAAGCTCAGGCTACTGCTTATGTGACATTCCCTAAGGGACAAAGATAAAATGCAGGGCCACACGTGGTACCTCCTGGCACAGAGCGGTCCTGATCGGCCCCAAGGCCTGCTGTCCAGTGAGACAAGCAAGGCTCTTGGAGGAATTAGTGGACTCATACCTAGGAGTCCCAGCTCTGACCATAGTCTCACTGTGCCTCAGTTTACTCATTTGTAAAATGAAGATGGTATCTACTCATAGGATTATTGTGAGACTCACAGTAGAAAATAGATTAGACAGCACTTAATAAGCTGAAAAGCAAGGTGTTGTTAGATCTTGATCCTCTCTCAAGGTTTTATATATTCTCCCTTTAAAGGGGTTCTTTCCAATTTTGTTCTAAATAGTGATAAAATAAGCAATGATGACAAAAACAAGACGTCTACTAGTCAAAAAAAAAGTGGAAAAACAAACAAAACCTAAATCTTGTAGGCCAAGATACTTACATGACTTGGGCAGAAAAGTAACTGAGTGACCATCATATAAAGGAGCCATAATTTGAAGTTATCAAAATTAATTTCCTGAACTTTATCTCTATAACCCTATCCTGGCATTTATTACTCATAACACAAAGCCCTGTATATAGCAGGTGTTTGATAAATATTTGATTGAAATGAGTTCCAATCCTGGTTGTTATCTATCAATGTAGACTTCAGGAGGTCAATTAACCTCATTGAATCTTAGTTTCCTCCAAATGAGAGTAAAGATATCTACTCTATTAAAACACTCAAAATTAAACTGCAGCAATAGAATTAGTGAAGGCACCTGGTAAACTGTAATGAATTACTAGTAGTTGAGGAATTAAAAAGTGAACCTCCTAATTCTGAAACAATATTAAGCACATCACCGAGTAGAGGTGTTTCAGCATTTAAAAATACAAAAACAGCTACATATACAAAGCACAAAATACGGAACTCAACCTGAATGTATCAGCAGCAGTTATAAATGCATTTTCTGCTGGTATTCCTTGAAGAATCCATTACATACAGTAATTGCAGCAATAATCAATAAGCTAACTGAGTAAAAGATTAATCAGTTTTGTGATTGCTAATGGAATCTCCAGTACCAGAACTCAGATTAGTTTGAGTCCCTCTGAGATGTTCTTCAAAATCCTTAAAAAATTATAATAAGGATGTGACAAAGTTTAGCATAGTTATCCAAAGATCTAATTAATTTGAAACAGAGAGCCAGATTCAACAAGGGGATAGCAAGTACAATATTTGGCTTGTTTTGTTTGCAAGTTTATCAAATAGTGTTCCTATTTCTTATGAACCTAATTCTAATTCTAACAGCACCATTCAATCAATAATTACAACATTTGTTTCTTCACGGAAATCTGTTGCAAAGAACTTGAGTATCAAAACAGCACAGTTTAATTTTACAAGGCACAAATCCTTCATTAAAAAAAACAGAAAAAAGAGAAAGACACAAACACAGAAATGACTATCACTTATTGAATATCTACTATGTGTTAGGCTCAATACTCATTTATTCATTTAATTTCTCACAATCCTAGTCTATTCTGAGAGTATCATCACCCCAATTTTACCAATGAAGCAAACTACCAGGGAACCAAGAAAAATAATTCTTTCTTCGAGAACACGCACTCAGAACATTCAGTGTATGTTTACTATTTAAGTGTCCAGAGCTAAGTTATCTCACATTTCTCATGCCTCCGAACATTTATCTAAACAAACCAGGCTACCAGGTAGACGGCTGAGCAGGTAGAGAGCTTGGCTTCTTCATTCCTACCCCGTGAGGTTTAGGTCACGTCACCTAAGATTTCAGAGATGATGTCACGCCACACGGCACAGCACAGTGCAAAGATACCTGTGCTGGCCTCCCCCTTTTTTCTTTGGTGACCCCCTCTTGGTTTTCCTCCTACCTCTCTAACCACTCTACTCAGCTTCCTATAAGTGATTCTTTCCCCATCCTTCCTTTAAATGCTGGAGTTCCCCATGGTTTTTCATCAACCTTCTGTTCTTATTTTATACTCTCCTTGAGTTAACTTCAGCCACTTCAAAGGTTTCAATTACCAGAGGAGTCATCGAGACTAATGAGGAGCTGATGTATCACAAATCTTTATTTCCAGCCCAGATTTCTCTCCTAAGATTCAGAACACTCCCAAATGGTTGTCCAGAGGCCCCTAAATTCAACAGGTCCCTCTCCCTCCTGCCCTAGACCTGTCTTCCACCCCCTGGGTTCACTCTCTCAGTGAATGACATCACAATGACCTTGTTTCCCAAACCAGATATCTGGAAGTAACCCAAACCATCTCTCTCTTTCTTCTCCACATGCCATCAGTCGCCAGACTTACTAACTCTCCATCTTTCCCACTTCTCAATTCCCTCAAGCTGGGGTCCTCTATGTTCTAGGCCACCTTCCTTCCCAGCCGCATCTCATACTGTCCTTCCCTCACTTTCCATACCACACTGAATCACAGGTAGCTCCTCCAGAATGCACCAGGAGTCCTCTCAGCTGAGCCTCTAAATACTCTGTTCTCTTTGCCCAAAACACCTTTCCCAGTCCCCTTGACACAGTTTACAACCACCTAGACATCACCCTCTGCAGGAAGCTTTCTCTGTCCGCTGAGTGATCAGGTCCTCAAAGCAACTAAAGTTTAAGCCTATTATAGCATTTATCACTCTGCCTGGTTACTATGAGTTTTTCTTCTCTTCCTGCATTGAACACTGTTTCTATTTTTGTTAAACTCCCTGACTGAAACACAAGCCCCTCCAAGGAATGAACTAACTATATGTTCACTGCACCTCCACCACCTGGCAGAGCACTGGGCCAAATAGTTGTTATCCTATAAATAAATATTTACTGCATGAAAAACTGGCTGTAATAATAAGTGAGCAAATCCGTGAGTGAGTGAACTAAGGTCCCAGCTCTACATTTACAAACTGTGTGACCTTGATAAAGGCATGCAATTTGCTTGTGCCTCAGTATCCTCAGCTATAAAAATGGGAAAAATACCTGCCTTGCTCGCCTCATAAAGGTGTTGGAAAGATCAAAATCAAAGGAGCTGGTATGTGGGAAACCTTATACAGTACTTGAAAAAAATCTTGAAATAGGTACAGTGCTATGTATTTCCCACTTCCAAGCAACAGTACATAGAAGAAAAATGTTTGTAACAGGGTGACGAGAAACCACTAAATAAGATCACTGAAATTTTTAGACGAAGTACAGAGGTAGAATTTAACTAAACGTTTATCAAGGCTGAGTCAATATCCCCTCCTCTTTCCTCAATTACTACACTATTATAAATAATAAAATAAGTAAAAGGATACTATAAGGAACATTGTTTCTTTCCTGGAGGAGGGACCATGTCTTATGTATTCTGTTATTTCTTTTGGCAGAGGTATTAACCTAGGGTCTATGAGGGCCTTAGGCAAGACTTGAAATTTCTAAAATTAAATATAAAATGTTGCACTGTGTGAATTTTCTGGAAAAAGAATAAACAACTTTCTTCACATTTTCAAAAAGGCTTATTTCCCCCAAAACCTAAGAAACTACTGCCCTCCAGTACCTAGCACTGTGCCTTTTACATTATAGATGCTCCACAAATGTTTAAAGGAAGGAGACAGACATGGTAACTACTCTTTTAGTCATAGCTTCTAACTTGCTTGGTGCAAGTCATACATATCAAATCAATTTTATTATTACTCTTCCATACATTTACAACAGGACAGTTTCCTAAACCTCTCCTTAACATGCCTTCTAACAGACAATGTAATTAGCACAGTATTTCAACTTATGAGGAGTAAGCATGGTGGTTTTTTCCTACTAATGTTACAATTTTCAAATTCCTGTTTCGTCAATACTACAAGCATACCCCATTACATGTAGCTCAGTCAGTAATTACAGCAATAATCAATAAACTAACCAACTATTTGCAGTCTATAGTTAATTTATTAGTTTTCACAGTGAAGAACCCAACAACCTTAACTCTTGTCAAATGGCTACAAATTCAATTACAACACTATTCAGATGTGTCATCAGTTATACTGTCTTTCAATTATTTCTTACACTTTTCATTAAGAGGCTTTCCCTCTAGGACCCTGACCTCTTAGGGTGCACAAAACTGCTCTAGTCATCAAAAATAATGTATGAAGCTAATCTATTTTGAATGCCAAGTTAATAATTATATTTACTTACCTGGCTTCAGGTCCTCCACTCCCCAATAACTCATTACCCCTGCCTTGTGGTAACTACAATGTGCATATGCTCTTCCTCAAATGATGCTAGACCAAGGGTCCAAATGTGGTCATGCATTGATTAGATGATGAGAAAGAAAATCACAATGAAAAGTTTTCCAGTGAAAAGGTCAACAGAAAACAACGCTGGGGCCTGTTTATAGGCTAACGTTATTGGACAGAAGTGAAAAAGACAGTAAGTTGGCAAAGTTTAATGACAGCACTATTTGTTTTGGATAATGAAACTGTAAAGGATGTTAGGGAGCTCTAGATGGCCTTAGTGGTTTTTGCAGAAAATGGCAGATGAAATTCAACTTGGCTAAGTTTAAGGTAATTCGCAGAAGCAGTATAAATTTGTATTAGCAATGGGTCCAAAACCTGTAGGATCCTTTATGCTAAGGCTTTCAGAGTCACCACCATGGTTAGTTTGGGACCTGTCACCTGATTTTCAGGCTGCAGCAATTCTGCTATACTTCTAAAGTAGGCAAGTTTAAATACAGTGGTTTCCAGTTATCCACGGTTTTGCTTTCCATGGTTTCAGTTCCCCATGGTCAACCACAATTCAGAAGCAGATGATCCCTGTGACGTACCATCAGAAGGTCCAAATGAGCCTAATACAACATCACAGTGCCTATGTTCTTCACTTCACTTCATCTCATCGTGTAGGAAGGTGAGTTCATACAATATTTTGAGAGAGACCACATTCACATAATTTTTATTATATTGTTAACAATTCTTCTATTATATTGTTAGTTCTCTAATAATGAAAACTGTTTACCTAATTTATAAATTAAACTTTATCATAGGTATAGGAAAAAACATAGCATATACAGGATTTCATACTATCCTCAGTCTCAGGCATCCACTGGGGTCTTGGAATGTATCCCCTGTGGATAAGGGGCACTACTGTAGTAGTTTCAGGGAACACGCCCTTAAATAAAACAGCACCATCAGGCCATGCAGACAGCAGGTCAAATGGGACAGTCCCTTATAAATAGACTGCTTTATTTAACTAGTTCTGATGGTGCTTGATAAGTATCCAGATTACTTAAAAACCAGGGATGACACTATCTACTTCAGTGCTGTTAAAAAATAAAGAAAAAGGCAGTGAGGAATGAGTAAAGAACATATAAGTAACAGAGAAGCATATTTAGAGAAAAACAACCTGTTTTGAAATGTTCAATTACCTTGATTTATACCTTTTTGGACATACTATATTTCCGAGGGTGATAATTTACTTCAATGTCACTGTATTGTAGCAAATTTACATTCACCTTTCCAACATATGCAGAAGATACCCCTCTTGTTTCCCTTAAAACTGGCCCCAAGAGAAGAGAGGTTCACTATCAGCTGCCAACAAGGGCCTGACGTCTTGGTTATGCCCCACAACAATCCTGGTAGAGGCCCATAGTTTCCTCACAGCCCGCACGCATCTCCTTTGAAGAGAAGCTCCTAGTCATAGCCCCCTAGGGGCGAAATGATGTACTACACAGCTCTGACTCCCTCACGCCAGCTGCCCCAACAGAGGCACTGCGACCTACTGCCTACACTGAACCCCCCACGACATGTAGCTGAACTGGGACCATAGTCATGTTGACAAAATATTGGCTGTCCAAAGCACCCGAGTCTCTGGTGGTACCCTCGCTGAGGCCTGCTTGTGTTCATCTTTTCCTTTGCTTCCCTGAACTGCATAATAAACCCCTCGTTCTGATGCAAATTTCTTCTGCAAAAATAGCAGTATGCTTCTGCTCCCTGCTAGCAGAGATGCCCCAAGATATTTCACAACAGAGACTAAATAAGGGTCTACTACATTCTTATCACTATTTCAAGGGCATCCAAATGCCCCAGACAACAGAGAGGGAAATTAAAACTATCTTCCTCTGAAAAAAAGTTTTATTCTTTGACTAGGATGAGAAAACAAAATATAACAAAAGCTTTACTTACAGCTTAAAGCATGTCATTATCTGAGGAAAAAAAAACTAAATAATTTACAAAACTATATATTTATATCATTCAGTTTTCCTTTCTCACTCTTTTCACCCTGCCAGGAGAATAGACTGTATTATCAGTAGTTCTAGTGATTGCATTGAATTAGGGGACTAACAACTCACTGAAGACAGAGCTATTTTGCCACATACGAAGTGAATTCAAAGTAGAACCTATTTAATATGGAGCATATTTAAAAGCACCATGTGGAAAATGAGCTTCCAACCTCTTTGCTCTTTGAAGAAAACTTTGTAACAGCAAAGGCCCTGAGGCTGTTAAATGCCCAACTCCTAAAAACAAATTTTATAGTAAAACTCAGTCATGTCGATAAGGACAAAATCTTTAAAACTTCAAAAGCCCACAGAGTATCTTTTACAGTCCTGTTCAAACTCAGTTACGCAAACCAGTAGATAGCATTATTTTTTGTTATGAGAGACAAAGTAGTATTTGCAAAGCTTCCTCAGCAGGACCTCAACAGATGCAAAAACATCACCCAAAACATCAGGAGTGAAGAGCCCAGTCAAAAGACCTGGGTCTGTGCCTAAGCCTTCCCATTCATTAGCAACTGAATCTGATATTACTGAGCCTCAGTTTCATTATCTAGAAAATGAAACCGTTCAGTTAAGACCTCTAAAGTCCCTTTCAATTCTGAGTAACTGTGATTTTAGAGGCAATCTCCAAGTTATGCACACTAGGATAAAGCTAATCATATCCCAATTTACAAGGTGCTACAGAGGTCAAAAAGTATTTTCCCTCATGGTACCCAATATCTAACAAGGTAAACTATGGCGAAGTATACCAAAGGGAATACTTATACTCCACTAAAACACAAGGTCTCTGACATAATGGGCGGTATTACAGTTAAACTCACCCCATACTCTTCTGGCAATGTGGAAAATGGTATAAAGAGAAAGAACAGGCAAAATGATGAAAATTATTCTTTTTAATACTATGCTCCACTCATATAAGTGTTGAGAGAACCAGGTGTAATAAATCCTTTATTCAACACAGGATTTAGCAGAAACAAGTATGAATACATTTACAAATGCTAGATGTACTACTGAGTTTCTTAATGACAGGTCACCCAAAAGCACAGGTTAACATTAAAATAACCCCTTCCTGTAACTGGGTCTCAATGATAAAGCTTCTGATGAATCAATAAACAAGGCCCAGCATTGTTTGATGCTGTAAGGAAATGAAGCCAGCACTATCAGACAACAAAAAGATGGAAGGAGAAAAGCAGCATATTATCTTCAATCTTTCTAGAAAATGAGAGGGGAAGACAACAACAACAAAAAAATTAAACTATGTTAAGGGAATATTTAACAGGGTCCTTTAAATAATTAGCAATGATCAGGTATTTAGTTTTCAGAATATGTAGGTAGGGTGTACTTTTTTTCCTAATAAAACATTTCAAATTCTAATTAAAAAAATACTTTATGGAAGAATTAAAAAGATACAATAGTGTCAGAGGAAAAGCCATGATCCCAGAAGTGGAATATTCTAACAGCATAACTTACAAGAAACTACGCTATAAAAACAGATTGTTGATTAACACAAACTCATAACAAAACGCAGAGAGCTATCACAATGGTGCTATAATAACACTTGGCTGCTGAATTCTCTCAATACATTAAATATCTCCTTGGAGACCAAATTACATTTTCTTAAAAGACAATTTATTATAGCTTTGTTTTCTTCTCATTATCTCTTAAAAATATATCTAATGAAGAAAAGAATACAACTTCTAAATAACTTACATAAAATGGTACTAATGTGTGACAACAGTTTAGTTTAATATAATGGTTATTATTTAACAGCATACAACAACCTATTGTCATTACAAATCCTTACCACAATGTGATATTCCATGTGTCACATGTATCAAAAACCAATGTATGCCATTATTATAGCACACATAAAATTAACAGCCTAAGGCTGCTAGCAATTTAAATAATTGATAAGTTTTCAATTAAAAAGGCAACATTTTCAGGTCTAATACAAAAATCTATTTAAATTACTGATAAAAACTTATGCTTCTGTTGGCTCTAAGCCAGAAAATACTTGCATGCAAGGGGAAAAAAGTATTTCTGCAAGTTTAAACTCAAGACACTGCAATTTTTTTTTTTAATGCAGAGATCCAGGCTATTTATTCATTTAACCTTTATCAACAATGGAAAAGAATGAGTAAAGGATTTATGGTAAAAATATCTCAATTTTGCTTTCCCCATATGGCTTTTAAACAAATACTAAGGTGACTACAAATTTATTGAATTCCACAGGAAAAATTAAGCTATTTTTTTTTTACAGTGAATATACTGTCATCTGTATCTTCCCTGTGCCACCACCCAAATCCTAGATTCAAAAATTTTCTAACTCAAATTAAACCTAAAAAATAAAGACGATTGTAGGTTTTTAATTATACGTTAGCAAGTGAGGACTATCAACCAAAATCTACTGTGAGATTAGGTCCAGATAGTTTTCTTTATGGCAAAACTAGAAACCCAAGACAATTTCAACCACAAGAACCAAGACAGATCAAATGACAGCCAACTAATCTTGTTTGAGCTTTTTGATAGAGTTGTTATTTGGTCTCAACAAATTCACAGTGAACTTGCCAGAAGCAGGGAACCCCCTCCCCCTGAGCAACAGTACCACCCACTGTTTCGATCTTTATTTTTGTTAATAATTGTTAACAGTCAATAATTTTTATTAGCTCATTTATTTTAGTAATGTTTTTATTTGGCAAAATTAAATGTTACTACACCAATGTCGCTTCCCCGGTCTAAAAGTGAAATCTGGTTAGTTCAAGAAACCCACATATTTGGTGATCAATCGGCTTGATGATTCCGTTTCAGGGTAAAAAGTGGCTTTCAAGAAAATTTCAAGGAACTTTTAAGTTTAAGAACAATCACATAATTCTAGTTTTTCCTACAATACAAAAATAAACACTGCCTTTGAGAAAATAAAAATCATAAGCAATATATTATAGATATCTCAACTAAAGTATTATATAAATTCAAATCATTCAGAATTTTATAATGGTGATGACAAAGATAGATTTCCAATACTAATGCGCAGAGAGGTGGATGGGAAGAAAGTGTAAAGAGTAAAGGAGCATGGACTTTGCCATAAGAAGATTAACTTAGATTCCACATTCACATTCACACTAGCTCTAAAACCTTGAACATGTCTCTTAACCATAGCTTCCTCATCTAAAAACAGGGATGACGGTATCTACCTCACAGAGAGATTATTAAAACCAAGTATAATTAAATACCTTAAGCATCTAATACAAAGCAGGCACTTAGAAATGGAAATGATTACCATCACTATGATCACATGCAGTAGTATTTCCCAAAAAGCACAATTTGTCAGACCTTCCCAAAAGTACATTTTCAAAAACACACCTTTGTGTGTGGCTGTGTCAGAGACATAATGAAAGTACGCTGTCAGTAATGTACTCTCAGCAATGGATATACGTGAAAAAAACTAGAACCCATCTGTGTGTGTGTGTTTCTTAAAAAGACACATGTCACACTCTCAGGAGAGCTGGCCAATCTATCAATACTAGTGCTAGACCTTTCAGCAGACAATCCTACTCTGCCTTTCAAGGTACTGATGAGCCCTGCTCTAAATTCTCAGTGCACAAAGACTCTCAAATAAGTTAATGGGAAGTCAATGGGAAATTGACTTTTCCTACTCTGTGCTGGTTTGAATGCAACGCTCTGTTAATCATGCCATCCTTCTTATTCTCTTTCCTCCTATCCTAAATTAAAACTATTGGCAGAAACCCATACAGATATTTTAGTTTTCATTACAATGAAACAATATCCTGGTTAAAGTTGTGGTCTATCAAAAATCTACAACCTAACTATTGGCTAAGATTAGTCTCCCTGGAAGGCAAGGACCCTGGCTCCATCATTTCCACCATAATACCACTTTGCATTTGTATAGAACTTCTAACTTTTCAAAAGGGCTTTCACATCTATTATCCCATTTGATCATTACAATGACCCTGTGCAGTAGAAAGGACAAGTATTATTATTATCCACAATTGACAGATGAGGCAACTATAACACAGAAAGTTTAAGTGATTTGCCTAAGGCCGAGAAGCCAGAGGAGAGCAGTAGTCTCCTGACTTCCAATCTAATGCTCTTTCCACCAGACCACCAGAAAAGATTTTATAAACAGATTACAAACAGATAAATTTTTAAAATAAGAAGTAAAACAAAATAAGAGGAAAGGACAAATCAGGCTCAGGGAAACTATGCCTCTTCATCGTAGCTGAATTTTTTAAGCTAAGCATTAAAGTTTTAGAAAAAACCCTTTTCTCTTGCTTATGTACTTCAGTACTAAGACAAATGTTAATACAAACTGTCACTGAAATTTGAAACATAAAAGAAAAGTCATTTCTGGATATAGTCAAATCACTTTGATTCAGTAAGTAACCCTGTAGTTCATTTTGGGATGGGAGCAGGAGGGTGGTTAGTACATAAAATAACAGACTACATCTTTAAATCATGTATCCGCATTAAGCCTGCAGCTACATTATAACTATAGTCTGTATGGAAGGGTGAAGAGATCTCCAGTTGAAAGTAGATTTTGAAAAATTTTTTAGAGCCCAGGGGTTCATTTTTAATGAGCCGTTACTTTAAGTACTGCATAAAAAATACAGGAAATTGATAGTGCATTTAGTCTGCACCATACCTAATGCAAAAGTCATTAAGATGCATAATTCTTAATGTTCATGATATGATCAGTGTCTTTTGAAAAGAATGCCCTTAACTTTCATGTAAGGAAATCTTTGAAACCTTATATATATTATGTAGAAAATGTTATGGTAACTGTGATTTACTTTTATGTCTTCACTATGGCAAGAAACAGCATCCTCAATTACATTAACATTTTAAAAGCAGTCCTCATTTATAATACACTTACATATGACAGCATTGCCTTCATTTCTTCATCACTTCTCACTGTAATTCGATCACCATCTTCATCTTCATCTGTTTAAAAAGCAACAAAATGCAAATGATAAAATTTGCATTTTTTAAATGAGCAAAACCATGTCAGCTGGCAAAGTAATACAATTGGTTTTTACAACTTGATATCCAAATCCTCAACACCATATTTTGGGGATTTTGAAGTTATTGGTTTGTGTTTTTTTCTTTTCTTTTTTGTTTAGAGTACAACCAGAATCTCAACAGAGAAGTAAAAATTTCAGGGACAGCTGAAAATTAAAATACTTCTCATGTCATTCACGACATGTATCTACGTTAAGTATAACTAAACAGGTTTGATTTGGAGAAAGAGGCCAGTCTTATTCTATCAGTACTTTTTTTTTCCTTTCCCACACAGCACCCTATCTACTTCTCCCTTCTTCCTCTCTCCAAGGCAATCTGCCATGTCACAGTAGCATGATAAACATGGGTAACACTTACTGAACACTACTACTATACACAAGGCAACATGATTTATGCTTCATACACAGTACCTGCTTAAAAACCCAACAATAACCCTACGATGTGGACAGTGTGACTTTATTATTGTTATTCCATTTTTACAGAAGAACTGGGAAGCCTAGTGTAAGGTAAACTTACAAAGCAATTCTAATACCATTCTCCCCATATCCCATCCTAACTGGTAGCTCTTTCTCTTTCTCAACAGTTTCATTTATATTGGGCACTCTCTAACCAAAGTAAGCTTCAAGTGGCAATCCATGCTATTCTAAAATAATTCAACAGTCTTAAAACTAGAGGATAATAAGATTTAACAAACAACATACCCAGAATGTGTACGTTTGAATAAGTGTATCATCAAAGTAGCCACATCCATAGACAATATACTTATTTGAATGATGCTTCTTTTATTCAAAATAGTTTTGAAATATCTCTTCAAAAACTGCTTTAAGAACCTGAAGAATATCACATGAAAATATCAGATCTCATTTTTAACCCAAAATGGAATTGCCTGCCTGGTCACTCACCTACACTATCTGCCAGGCAGGACTCAGAAAGAACAACTTTTGGCTATTTCTAAATATTTAGCTAGTACTTCATCCTTCAAAAGATAAAAATTAATGGGAGAACAGCCTGTGTGGTAGACTCTAAATGTACAGATGAAAGAAAAATGCCAAAAGTATTGTGAGTTAATAGCAGTATTGCTGGAAGAAGTACACAGCTTCCCAGGGGACAGCTAGAAGGGGCAGGCTCCCTCTCATTTGGGTGCCTCAGCTCTGATAAGCTTGTTAACGGTGTTATTTTTTGGTCACTCTTGGGTATCTAATTGCTGAGTTGACCAGATGCAGAGAACCTGATCCCAGGCCTAGAGAAACAGACAAATCTCTCATCATGAACTGAATAAGCTGACATGACATGCTCTGGGGACTCTTAACTGAAAATAGAAGGGAGGGTTCAGTTCAGCCCATACATCTTCACCCAGCACACCTCAGCGGGCCCTCCCTCCCGACCAGTGCAAGATATCCTCCTGCTCAGAGACCAGGCCATGTAACCCTAAGAGGGAGCTTGTGTTCTCTCCTAATTAGCCTATTTGAGAGCAAAATGCTACTTCTTCTTTTTCCTCAGCAGCCACTAGCAATCTGACGGCATGATGCAAACCAGCACTTGAGCCAGTCCTGCTCAGTGACCAAGCCAACAGCTCTACTGGGGTTTTCTCTCCAAAGCATTTGTTTCTGGATCCTAGATCCTAGTTCACTCCTGATGTGAATCAATATTATCAAGCCACACTGTTTAAATATCTACATAGCTAGGAGGTGCTGAGAGTTACTACTGGTATTTTGCTACAAAGAGCTACCTGTATTTCAGCTACCTATTTCAGACCACATAGTGATGACTTTCAGTAACAAAGGCACATTCTGAGGACTGTTACATATATAAAGGACTAAACAGGAGTCTAGCACTTTCTTTGGCTCTTTCTTTTTAAGGTGCATAATCTACAAAGCCCAATTAGGGCAGAAATACCGTTCTAGTTTCAGAAACATAAGAAGTTCCTACATGGGTTCTAGAAACTGGTATTTTCTAGGTGAAGTCAAAAAGTTTTCTTACAAATTCAGCAAACAAAAGGGAAAAAACAGATAAAGTATAAAGGAACATAATGTTACATATTACCACATGTGAAAGCACTTTACATTTTTGTTGTAAAACCAAGTCAAATTCTCTGTTTAAATGTGAGCTATAATGATTTGTTCTTGTTAAAGTCTTGAATCTGGTAAAATTTCCAGCCTGAACAAAGTAGCTTTTTGTAAATTTCATTTCTATAACACAGCTAGCTAAAAAGATGGTGGTTACAAAGGGACTGCTTACATTCAAATTTCAATACACACAGACCTCAATAAGGCATTGTTCACATGGTATGTGAAAATGTTTGGAGTTTAGTAAAAAAGGTGAAAACCTTTTTATAATTTTATAATTTGTAAAGAGAGGGCACAGATTCCAGAAAAATCACTTAACATCACAGTCTCTAAATCAGAAACAACAACAGAGTTCTCTAAGCTAAGAGTTCTCTAGGAGTTCCAAAAGCCAGTGCTTGAACTTTCAACTTCAAGGCTACATAAAACAAAAGATTCTGGAATTCTAGAATTCTATGAAATTTCTGAGGGAATATTTCAGCAAAAAACTGTAAGGAAGACAATTACCAGAATAACTTCTTACCTAGCAGTTCCTTAAAAAGCAGCCATTAAACACTCCAAGGGCAGTTTGCTTTATGCGGACAGAACACAAACCAAGGGTCAGAGTAGCCAACCTAGTGGTAAAGGGGTTGGGGCTGTCCTATAAGGGGTCTGACTCCAAAAGAAAGATTTCAGGTAAGTTGAAAGGAGTGTTCTAATAAAGTCTGGGGATAAAATCATGCTTACATGACAGAGTGATTAATAGCTCTTATGGATTAATAATACACTATTTATGTCAGTATTGGTTTTCTTTACCAATTGCTCTTTGAGGGACTGATTCACTCTTTATTTGTAAATGGTAGTTTTAATGAAGATTCCTTTTCTTGTCAAAAAGCAGACTGAGTTGGAAAAACAACCACACCTACAAGAAGATGGATGATTCTGGCCAAAATGCAAAATCCAAACTATTTAACCACCTGATGGCAGTCCAAGAACAAGCCACTGGTCTTGACATTTAAAATTAGAATATACTTCTCTATAAAGACAATGAATTCCAAAGAAGACATACAAATGCCAATAGCTACATGAAAACATACTCCACATCACAAGTCATCAGAGAAATGCAAATCAAAATCACAATGAGATATCACTTCACACCTGTCAGAAGGGCTGTCATCAAAAAGACAAAAGACAACAAGTGCTGGTGAGGATGTGGAGAAACCCTTGTGCACCACTGGTGGGAATGTAAATTGGTACAGCCAATGGAAGTATTATGGAGAACAGTATGGAGGTTCCCCCCAAAATTAAAGATACAACTACTATATAATTCATCAATCCCACTTCTGGGTATGTATCCAAAGGAACTGAAATCAGGACGTTACAGAGATATCTGCACTCCCATGCTCGCTGTGGCATTTTTTCACAGTAGTCAATATATGGAAACAACCTAAAAGTCCATCAACAGATGAATGGATAAAGAAAATGTGATTTGGGTGTGTGTGTGTGTGGGTGGGTGTTTACACACCCACCCACACACACACAGGAATATTATTCAGCCATGAAAAAGACATCCTGCTGTTTGTGACAACTTGGATAAGCCCTGAGGACATTATGCCAAGTGAGATAATTTAAACAGAGAAAGACAAATACCATATGATATCACATATGTGGAATTTTAAAAAGCCAAACTTAAAGAAATAGAGTGGAGTGGTGATTATCAGAAGCTGGCAGGGGTGGGTGGGGGGAGGAGAGAAATAGGGAGATACTTGTCAAAAGGCACAAACTTCCAGTTACATGTATAATAAGATCTGGGAATCTAACACACAGCATGGTGATTATAGCTCATAATACTGTATTACTTGAATGTTGCTAAGAGAGTAAATCTTAAATGTTCTCACTACAAAAAAGAAATGTTAATTATGTGATGGGAAGGAAGTATTAGCTATTGTTATGGTTGTAATCATTTTGCAATATATAACTGTATCAAACCAGCTTGTTTTATACCTTAAACTTACACAATATTGTATTTCAATCATATCTCAATCATTTTCTCAATAAAGCTGAGAAAAATATAAAAAATAAAGACAATGAATTCACAGGTATGAGCAGTTAGTGAACCATAACAAGTAGAAATACATACCAAGCAATTTAGTATGACAATAACTTAAAATAATTTTCTGTTAAAAAGTCAGACACACACAGCCCATTTAAGCAAAAACTCTGATTATTTGCCTATCCAACTGGATTAGCTGTAAAATGTACATTAAATGGAACTATAAATCATAAACACTAAAATGGCACAGAGTTTCAAAGGCACAAATATTTTGGTGAAGAACACTACAAAGTAGTGGTACTAAGTAGAAAGAAGTAGAAAAAATGATTTGAACTCTTTTTGTCTTACACATGGAAGTTCTTTGCCATCTGACCAAAAAAAAACATTACTAGATATGACCAAAGGGGGTGGGGAGGTGCAATAGATCTGATACACTGGTTCACAATGAGAATTCCAGGCTTCTCTAGTTGCCTGGAGCATAGTAATATGATTTTCCAGCACATTAGGGAAGCAAAAGTAGAACCAGAAAGTCTATGTACTGGCTGGATTTTGTTAATGTCACTTAAAATGGAGGAAAAAAATCCAAGCAAGATACCAAATAGAGTGCAGCAGATGGTAAACAAATATTATGAAGCAATCTTCACAAAATCTGCAGTGTGTCACAAATATACAAAATGGCAGAGTTTGGGAAGAGAGAATCATAACAGGCCATATGTTGTTAGCAATTTTATTTGAAGCTACATGCAATCCAAAAGAGAAACCAAGAGGAGGAACATAAAGGCCCAGTCGAGGCACAGAGGCAGACCCAGGTAAGGGGCAGTCAGAATGGCAAGCACAGTGCCTACTGGGCAAACAGCAGACACCCAGGCGCTCTCGGCCAAACAGCACCTACTGCACGGACGGGGCTCAAGTGGGCTTTCGAGAGAAACAGTCTAGCTTCCACAAATGAGCAACAGAAAGCTACGGCAGTATATTATATATCATTTGTCACATTCCTTCAGTGCCAGGTGAGAGTCAGTTAAAACTACAGCAAAGGCATTTTTCCAAAGCAAGACAAAAGAAAGAAAACATAACTGTAGAGGTTAGAAAGACATCAACAGGCAATTACCAGAAGAGTGGTCAAGTTTAGCGCCCTTCTCAGATGTGGAAGCTAAGATCTGGACAGCACTAAAGGCCACAGTTTCTATGGCCAAATCTTGATATACATGAGTTTTATTTCAGCTCCATGCCTTCCACCTCCTGATTCCTTCTTCACTTTTTTGCTCCTTTTCTCCTTCCAATAAATATGTAAGTGCCCACGAGGTGACAGGCAATATTCTGGGCCCTTGGGATCGTAATAGCGGAAAAGAAAAAACCTCTGCCCTCATGGAGCTTACACTGTAGGTGACAGAGACTGAAGGGGCTGAGGGAGAGGGCTGTACGGGTATCCAGAGAAAGAGTGTTCCAGGCAGACGGAGCAGCTGATGCAAAGGCCTGGAGGCAGAAGAGTACCTGGAATGCTAGAGTAGCTGGAAGAGAATGAGAAATAGAGGAGTTCAGAAAAGTAATGGTGGAGCAGAGTTTGGGGCAGATTAGAAAACACAGGTCCTTGTAGGGCATTTTAAGGATCTGGCTTTCACTCCTGAGTAAGATATAAACCACTGGAATTCTCTGAGTGTTGTGATCTCACCTAACTTCTAAAAGGATCACTTTGGTTGCTGTGTGGGGAAGAGGTTGTATAGAGGCAAAAGCAGAAAACAGGGAAACCAGTTAGGAGATCACCCTCCTAGTCCAGGTGAGAGATCATGAGAGATGATGGCCTAAACCAGTCATCAGATGCTGGACATATTTTAAAGACAGAGGTAACAGGATTTGCCGATGGATGAGACATAAAAGGCTTGTCCTTACTACTTCAGTCCTTCAACCATCCATGCATTCCAGAAACACATAATGAATGTCTACTCTGTGCTAGGTAATAAGCTAGGGCTTCTGGGGGTTAAAAAATAAGCATTATTGTATGATTTTACTTTTCGGTGGTACCTAAAAACAAACAAACAAAAATGAGCAAAACAGAAATAGACTCACAGACACATAGAAGAGACTGAAGACTGCCATGGGGGAGAGGGGATAGGGGGTAGTGAAATAGGTGAAGGGGGTAAAGAGGCACAAAATTCCAGTTATAAATTTGTCACAGGGATGCAAGTAGAGCAAATAATATTGTAACATCTTGTATGTTGACAGATAGTAACTACACTTAATTGGGTTAAGTAATAATGTAGATAACTGTCGAATCTCTGTTATATACCTGAAACCAATGAAATATCATTTATCAACTAAATTTCAATTAAAAAAAAACTATCCACTCCCTTAAAAGAAGAAAACAGAAAAAAACAAAAGGGCAGAAGTACTGCCCTCAAGGAACAACCAGCCTGGAGCTTGGGTAAAGGACTTAAACTTCTTAATTCTCATGCAAAATATCAAGACTCAGAAGATTAAAAAGGATTTGGATTCTTTGCATCAATGATATTTCAAACCAAAATTCCAATAAATTAAAGCTTTCTTCATCTCAAATTCTGCAATGCACAATTAACTATTACCTGTTAAATATTTATTTTTAGACTCAGCATAAGTCTATTGTGAATTACAACTTTTCATTAACCTACTTAGTTTTACTTAAAAGCAACCACTCACCTCTTACATATACTATAGTTTAAAAAATGAAATTTCATTTTCTCCACATATTTTATCAGACTTTTCTCCAAAAAAAGGGGGTTTCCACTCAACTATTCTTAGTGAGACTGTCTTTGCTATTTGGACATGAGGGTATCTCTCTTACAGGTGTTTCTCCAGTAATCATTTATAGCTGTTTTCTATACACATAAGAATTTATGGCTTATGTAATTGCAATTTTGCTTTAAATGATCATATTATATCAAATTTAAAATGAGATACAATGTAGTGATTTTAACATTTCCACCCAAAATAATCTTCCAGGATTCTATTCAGTGGAAAGTGAGTGTAAAATGGTAGTGGTTGAAACATGGATGGAGCTAAAGGGTATTCTGCTTAGTGAAATAAATCAGGCAGAGAAAGGCAAATACCAAATGATTTTCCTCATTTGTGGAGTATAACAATGAAGCAAAACTGAAGGAACAAAATAGCAGCAGACTCAGAGACTCCAAGAAGGAACTAGTGATTACCAAAGGGGAGGAATGGAGGAGGGTGGGGGGGAGGGAGGGAGAAGGGGACTGAGGGGTATTATGATTTAGCACTCATGGTGTGGGGGGACACGGGGAAGACAAGAGTAGCACAGAGAGGACAAATAGGGACTCTGTGGCATCTTATACACTGAAGATCAGTGACTGCAATGGGGTATGTGGGGGGATGGATAATATGGGTGAATGTAGTAACCACATTGTTTTTCTGGTGAAACCTTCATAAGAGAGTATATTAATGATACCTTGATAATAAATAAATAAATAAATATGGTCATGGTTGAAAGAAGATATAAGTAAACTAAAAATTTATCCTATAATCATATTCTGTGACCCAAAACTCAAGATGTATGGCTTGACAAGTGTGAAGATATTTATGAAGGCTACAGACCAAAACATGTCAAGTCAGAGTGTCATGGAAAAGAGGGTCATATGTTATTTATAGGTAGAAGTCAGCATCTGTCTATACAGACTTGAAATGCGTCTTTCAAGTCACCATAAGGTTTTACTGTCCAGCAACACCAGCCTAACAGTCATTTTACAGCAGTAACTTATCTAGAGATAATTCAGAGAGGAACACATGTTAACAGATACACACAGGAAACTCATTAGTGGGCACAGTTGATTTTCATCACCTCAAATGTTGGTGTACTCATTAATCTGTTAATGAAACTGTGAGAAGCAGCAGGGGTTTGGGGGCCTATATGAATGTCTAGCTCCTACAGCATATGTAGGGCACATATATGCAGACATATAAGATTTTTTATGGTTATGCAATTTAGCTTCATCTCTGAAGTGTTCTCACATCTGGGAAAAGACAAATTATTCAGTAACTGGTATGGAGTCGACTGGTCTATCTGCTTGAAAAATAAAGTTGGATTCCCCACCTAACTCCTTTCACCAAAAAAAACTGAAGATGGTACAAGAATTACAAAAAAAAAATCTCCTGGCGTTTGTAATAAAAATGCACACAGTTTACCAAAACAACAAACCACACTCTAACACACATATAAACGTACATATTTACATACATACCTAATGTGTGGGTGCATGTTTACCTCCAGTAAAGCAGAAAAAAAAAGAATACAGATGAACATTTTTTCAATACCCTGCAACGCAGGAGACTTTTCTAAGCACAATGACATAAATCCCTAAGTCACACACAGGAAAATATGATATTCTGACCATGTCAAAACTTTAAACTTCTGCATGGAAAAAAAAAGAGAAAGAAAAACTACAAGAAGCTAAAAGGAAAGCAGGAGATCAAACAAAAATATTTATAACGTATAAGGCAAAAGGCCAATATTCTTAATATTGGAAATCTCTTAAATCAATTAGAAAAAGACAAATAACCTAATAGAAAAATGAGCCAAGGTGACAAGCAGTTCACAGAAATTAAATACAAATGACCAAAATAATAAATGAGAAAATGCTCAAGCTCCTTTGTAACTGGAGGGAAAAATAATAATACTCATTGTCACCTATCAAATTGACATTTACTAAAAACGTCTGCTAATTTAAAAAATACCCAGAGTTGGTAAGGGCAGAGAAAAATGGGCATTCTCAAAGGCTGTTGGTGGGAGGGTAAACTGGTTCAACCCTTTGGAAGCAACATGGTAATAGCTATTAAAATGTAAAATAGGGTATTTTTGTCTCAGTAGTTCCAACTCCAGGGAATTTATCCTACAATATATTGCCACAATGTGGAAAGATGTATAAGACAATACTGTTAACTGCAGCTTTTTGTCCTAATACCAAAAAACTAGTAACAAACTTAAAACTGGTCCATCAATAGGCTCAATAAATTAAGCCTAGCCATAAAATTTAGAAGAATGTAGTCACCCAAAAGAATGAAGTTGATTTGTGCAGTGTACATCACTATTAAGTAGGGGCTGGGGAAACTAGTGGTGGTATAGTATATATTATGTATGAAGAAAACATCTGTAAGGAAAAAGAAGAAATTGTTAACAGCAAAATTTCTGTGAAGACACTGAAGAAATTGTTAATAGTGAATAGGGGAAATAGGGACTTTTTATTTTTATGCTGCTTAAATTTCTTTAAAAGATCATCTGTATTGTCACAATTAAAAAAAAATCAACCACTAGATAGTGAAAATTGCTCTCATTTGTGCTCTAGTTATAAGGCAGAAAGGACCTAAAAGAGGTAAGAAGAATAAGAGGTTTAAGGCCATCAGTCCAAGAGGTGAATTTAGCACAAATGGAACTCCCTTCCCTCATCCAGCCCTAATCGCCTTAGAAACACTATTCCCAGGAACAGAAATCAGAAAAAATATAGCACTGCAGATCTTGCCCCTTTGGGACAGGGCGCCCAGTCAAGTGTTGGAATTTGATTTGAAGCCTGAATTGTCCACCACCAACCATTTATATCCTGTGCCTTGGCAATAGCACAAATAACTGAAAAACACAAATTACTTACTTAGCTTTAGGTCACATGCATTTTCTAAGTTCTTTTTGAATATGGACACATATAACATTTCAACAACGGTGTTCCTACGAGGCACTAAGCCAAGTACTAAGAAGAGAACAAGAGTGAAATAAAACATAGACCTGTCACCAAGACGTAAGAAATCTAGTGAGGAAGGGAAACCTGCACTCACCCAACTAAAGGGTGGGCCCAACGGGTACCCACTCCAGTAAAGGTGCACAGACAGATCAACCACATCTGGAGGGTCAGAGGTTTGTCCCAAGAGATGGCATTTCTCAGAACTGAAGAATTACCTTTCCCCTCTTCCACTTACTCAACTCTCTCTTTTTCTCTACATTTATGTAAAACAGGTAAATTTGATGGTGCCCTTTCTTTTATTGCTTTATATCACTAAATATAATACCATCTGTTTTGTATAAAGAATCAATCAGTGTTAGGTATACCTTTCAGTATTAAATATATTACCATAAATATACCTTTCACTAAACTTTTATTTACTTGGGAGTTGTTCCATCATACCTACAACTACTGAAATAGCTAAAAAATGTCAGTAAACAAGCTTACAAACTGCATCTTTCCAGCTATTCCTTATACACAAATTTATTAGCTCAGATCTTTGGTTCAGAAAATAAGGTCACCCTAAAGCAATCATTAAAAAAGCTAGCCTAGGATTTTAAGTCTTAAAAGTATATGATAATCTAAGCAAAAGAAACAAAGGACTTTTGTCTTTGTGTGTTTTTGTTTTTATTTTTTTCACCTAAAACTGGTCCAGAAACAGATATAGAGCTGCCGCCCTTGTTTGGGGAAAAGAAGGAGTAAGATCTCTCTAAGAACTTAAACCTATAAGTTTAAACATTTATTCTGTTAGTGTTAGGTACACTTTTCAGTATTAAATATATTGCCATAAATATTTCTTTGATTAAAGTTTTATTTATTCAGGAGTTGTTTCACCATACCCATAAACCATAAACCCATCAGCCACAGAAACCATACTTAACACGCTTAACAGGTTTTCAACATACTTGGTTATAAAGAATGCAAGTTTTACAGTCAAAAAGTACTGTGTGAGTATTATGCTCAGTGAAATAAGCCAGGCGGAGAAAGACAAGTATCAAATGAGTTCACTCATCTGTGGAGCATAAGAACAAAGGAAAAACTGAAGCAACAAAACAGCAGCAGACTCACAGAGCCCAGGAATGGACTAACAGTTACCAAAGAGAAAGGGACTGGGGAGGATGGGTGGGAAGGGAGGGATAAGGGGGAAGAAGGGGCATCACGATTGGCACGTATAATGTAGGCGGGGGGGGGGTGGGGAGGTGGACACCGGGAAGGCAGTATGACACGGAGAAGACAAGTAGTGATTCTATAGCATCTTACTACGCTGATGGACAGTGAGTGTAATGGGGTATGGGGTGGGGGCTTGATAATGGGGGGAGTCTAGTAGCCATAATGTTGTTCATATAATTGTACATTAATGATGGCAAAAAAAAAAAGTACTGTGTGAATCTGTGCTCCACGACTTCCTAGCTAATCACTTTTGGCAATCGTTTCATGTATCTGAGCTTCAGTTGCCTCACAGGTGTAATTTTCCTACTTCACAGAGTTGTCAAGATTAGCAACTATCTAGGTAAATCATCTAGCACACTGCCTGGCACAGAGCAGACCACCAATAAATGATAGCTAAAACAATCAGTATTATTACTATGAACCCTAATTTTGGAAGCTAATGGGGCACAGGTACATTGAGCCACTTTGGGAAACCCAGGAAAGCAAGAGTAGGGTACAAAATAGGCTTCTTTTTTGCCACTTACGAACAATCAGAATAGATGATTTCAAAGAATTATGACAACTCTCAGAACAAGTCTTAATAGTGGTTGAGGTTGCAGTAGTAGCTCTGCAGTCTGCTCCAGAAAGTCGACTTCATCACTTAACTAGCTGTGAGACTTTTTGAGTGAGTTGCTTAGAGATGTCTTTTGCTCAACTAAAAGAGAGATAATGACAGTCCTTCAAAGTACTTTGTGGGGATATTATGAAATTAAATTAAATGAGATAACCTATGGAATGCTCTTAGCACAGTACCTGGCAACAGTAAGTACGCCAAATGTGAACTATCAGACTGCCCATGAAATCCCTGGTGCCCCAAGGAGTTACCCAAGGGATCTGAAGAGCTTGCAACATGAATACGTATTTCAGATATATGTATTAACTTTCAACAGTACAGAGTCCAGTGTGGTTAATAAAATACTCATTTGTTTGAGAGTTCTACTCAAGTAGCTTTAAAAGCACTGAAACAATGGAGAAATATATAAAGTAAAAAAATGTGCTCATTCAGCTAACCATTTTCCCACTCCAGCCCCCAAATCCATTTTGCAGGGGAAGCCCCTGGAAAGCACTGTAATGGGTACTCTTCACACCCTAGTCTTTCAATACATGCATGAAGTTGGGAGGCGGGATTAGATATTTTACAAAATGGGATCATACCACACCTGTTATTTGTTTATTCAGCAATGTCAATGCACAAAATTCTAGCTCATTCTTTTTAGATGCTGTTTAATGCTTCAGATTATGGATAAATAATTTATTAATCCATTATTCTAGTTATTTAGCTTACCTCAAATTTTTTGCTATTAAAAATAATTCTGGAGACTTCCGGGAAGATGGCGGTGTGAGCAGGGCGGCAGAAATCTCCTCCCAACACTATATTTATCTACGAAAACACAGAAAACACATCTATTCCTAAAAGAGAGATGAGAATACACAGGAAAGCGCACAGCGTGCAGCTACACCCGAGAGGACTTGGCACCCCAAGAGGCGGGTAAGACACGGAGCCACGACCCGACGGGACCCGAGCACTCCCCCACCCCAGCGCACCAGCGGGAGGAGAGGATTCAGAGCCGGGAGGGAGTGGAAGTACCCCCCGCGAAGTAGCCAGCCCCGGTGATCTGCGCGGGGAGCGCTGACCCACATTGCGCAGTGCAGCGGAGATTGGAGAGACAGAGCGGCAGGATCTGAGCAGGGAAAGCGCCAGGGTGCTTGCAGCCGGCTCCGGGAAGCTAAAAAAAAAAGGGCACGCTTTCTTCAGCGGTCTTAAAGAGACAGGAGCCCAGCGGAGGAGCCGGATCGCCCCAGCACACTCAGCCCAGGAGGCTGGGAGTCCTGGGGAGAGTTTCAGACACCTTAGCTGGCGACTGAGGAAGCATAGCCATACTTAACACTTCTCACTGAGATCAACAGCCTCCTATTCGTTCCCACCCCTGCCAGAGCGATAAAGGGCCCTGCGGAGCGGCACAGTCGCAGCTGTGGAATAGTGGGGCAACAGCGCCACCTAGAGCATTCCCACAGAATCTACGTCCGGTGGGCATTTTTTTTTGTTTTTTTTGTTTTGTTTTGTTTTTTGTTTTTTCTTTTCTTTCTTTTTTTCTTATTTTCTTTCGTTTTTTCTTTTTTTTCTTTTTTTTCCCTCTCTTTTTAAAGTCTTAAAGAGCCCAGTTGACATACGTGGCAACTATCAGTGACCAATTATTATAGCCATGAAAAGACAGAGGAATATGGTTCAGACCAAAATCAACCAGACAACCCCAGAGAGGCAGTCTGAAGGGATGGAAATGCACAGCCTCCCTGAAAAAGAATTCAGAATAAAAGTCATAACCATGCTGATGGACCTACAGAGAAATGTGCAAGAGCTGAGAGAGGAAGTGAGGGAACTGAGGAAAGACAATGCAGAAATCAGACAAGTGATCAATGGGCTTAACAGCAGACTGGATGAGATGCAAGAGACTGTTAATGGAATAGAAATCAGAGAACAGGAATACAGAGAAGCTGAGGCAGAGAGAGATAAAAGGATTTCTAGGAATGAAGAATATTAAGAGAACTGTGTGACCAATCCAAACGGAACAATATTCGCATTATAGGAGTACCAGAGGAAGAAGAGAGAGAAAAAGGGATAGAAAGTGTCTTTGAAGAAATAATTGCTGAAAACTTTCCCTCGCTGGGAAAGGAAGTAGTCTCGCAGTCCACCAAAGCTCATAGATCTCCCAACACAAGGGACCCAAGGAAGACAACACCAAGACACATAATAATTAGGATGGCAAAGATCAAAGATAAAGACAGGGTATTAAAGGCAGCTAGAGAGAGAAAAAAGATCACCTACAAAGGAAAACCCATCAGACTATCATCAGACTTCTCAACAGACACCTTACAGGCCAGAAGAGAATGGCATGATATATTTAACGTAATGAAACAGAAGGGCCTTGAACCAAGAATATTGTATCCAGCACGATTATCATTTAAATATGATGGAGGGATTAAACAATTTCAGATAAACGAAAGTTAAGAGAATTTGCATCTCATAAACCACCACTACAGGATAT
>JAVSCE010006501.1:0-167036 GCA_032199065.1 Smutsia gigantea
GATGTATTAAGTGGTGTATGCATTCTTTTTTTTTTTAGACCTGGCAAGCTGAAATATTCATTTTATATATTTATTTTTATTGAGGTATCATTTATATACACTCCCACAAAGATTTCTCATGAAAAACATTGTGGCTACTACAATCACCCATACCACCAAGTCCCCCCCGCCCACCCCACTGAAGCCACTGTCCATGAGTGCAGCCGGATGCCACAGAGTCACCACTTGTCTTCTCTGTGCTGCACTGTCTTCCCCATGACCCCCCCACCATGTGTACCAATCATAATACTCCTCAATCCCCTTCTCCCTCCCTTGGTATCACAGACAATTGCTAAGGAGACCCTAAGAAATCATCTAGGTTCCTTCTTTATCTTTGGGTAGATTATGCCTAAATTGTTTCAGAAATTGTATTTTCTGTAGTAAAAAAATTGCTTAAAAACATTGTTCATATTTTAAAACTGCATCTAATATAATCAAACCTTTTTATACACTGCATTGAGGAGACAAATACAGTGACTCTCTAGCCTCTTTAAAATTGTAATTTATTATAGGTAGTTTGTATTTAAAAGAGCTTTCTCTTTAAGAATACACCATTTTTAAAAACATTATCTGCCAATAATTCCTGTGACTGTAAATTATTTTACCCTGTCAAAATAGGTAGGTTATATTACAAGCAATACAATCATAGTAGTAATAAAATCACTACTTTCCACTTGTTTCTAATCCCCTTATTATTCTCCCCAGACATCCTGACCCATGGTTATTCATATTTCCATATGATTCACTACTCTGGTGTAGGCCTGTGTACTTAAGATCCAAGCCAGTAATTGTCAGCTTTGGCCACAGTAGGATCTTTCAAAGCTGTATGCATACTTTAAAATTTACTTCTAGGGCTGAGTAAATCCACATCCCAGTTTCTTTACCCAGGAACTGAACCACTGAGCATATGCTCAGTAACAGTTACCTATTGGTCTCTAAACTGAAAAATCATTGTTATGTGTATATGTCCTAAATAAAGCTTTGTGGAAGTGTATATGGTGTTTTGAAGTAGATACTAATGAGAGTAGCTACTTGATGAGGATGATTGTTGGGCTGACAGATCTCACTTCCAGTCGAGAGGACAGATAGGTATGACCCTGGTGGTGTTGGTAGGGTGTTGTGCTTCCTCTGCTCTGCTCTGTGGCTTGGTGGGTGCCCCTGTAGTCCATCTGATAATTTGTTGCTTCAAACAGATTAGGATTACAATACCATGCTACTGCTCATGGAACCTCACTTGCTTTTAGGAATCTCCTTATAATTGTCAGTTTAACTATTATATCCTGCTTTGTGTCTGAAAGAACTGAAAAAATTTTTTAAAACACTGGAACCAACTTTTCCAGAGGAAAACAGCCACTCAGTAAATCAATTTAAGAGAAATAGGAGCACTCCAACCAAAAAGTCTCTCCAAAAAGCGAGAATGAGAATTTATCATTGCTTATTTTGTGCTTGTACACACTCATCTTTTTCTTTGGTGGCTTGGTATTAGAGTTCTATTTCTTTCAATTAAGTGACCATTTCCCACCATTTTTGTTCTGAGTTCTTGCTTTATCTTTTAAAGACTATATGTTATGATACGATATTTTGATTATTGCATCCCATTAGGATGTATAATATTATCTAATACTTCCTTTTAGCATATTTGAATCTAGATTTAATCCTTATTAATGGAAAAAATGATATAAAGTGGAGGAAAATGTAAGCTATAAAACTATTTAGTTAAAGGAGGTAAAGATAGAAAACTGTGGGGTGGGTGTGCAGTATGGAAGGAGAAGCATTAAACTCTTATGTGATTGCATTATCTCTGTTTTGCAAGCTATTAAAAAGTTGGAGCAGTAATAAAAATTCATTTGATCTGTACATTATTTTTGTTTCAATTTGTTTCCAGAGATCTTGATAAAACAGTATAATCCTATCAAATTATTGCTAGACTATAATATTTTTTTAAAAAACAGCTGCTGCTTCATACGATACTTTTATAGTTTTTGTAGAAATGTGGAGGCTGTATATTTCATAATTGTGTAAGTTTTTTCTTAATAGATATTTATACCTTGTTTTCAGTGTACCCAGAAATTTTCTGAGGCAAAGGAACATGATCTTGAGGAGCATTTCTGTTAGATTTGCTTTATTGCACTAGAGAAATGTTAGGCTTCATTTAGGAAATGTTTTTAATAGTGGCTCTGGCCTGTTGGACATAGAAAAACTGGAAATAAGAAGCTCTGGGATTCTAACTCTGATTCTTGATCTTGCATGTAATATTTTCTGAATAAAATATATGAGAGTTTTGGCTATCTCTATGACTGTCTTAGTTCCTTTGAGCTGCTATAACAGAAAAACCATAGACTGGGTGGTTTATAAACAAGCGAGATTTATTTTTCCCTCTTCTGGGGCTGGGAAGTCAGAGATCAAGGTGGTGACAGATTCATTGTTTGGTGAGAGCCCACTTCCTGGCTCATAGAGAGCTGTCTTCCTGCTGTGTTCTCACATGCAGAGAGGGCAAGGTGCTCTCTGGAGTATTTTTATGAGGGCACTAAATCCTATTCATCAGACCCCCACCTTCATGACCTAATGACCTCCCAAAGACCCCACTTCCAAATACCTTCACATTAAGGATTAAGTTTCAACATAAGAATTCTGATGTGAGATAAACAGTCTATTGCAATGACCCTGTCACAGAAGTTAGTATGAAGCAATGAAAAGAATAGTTGAAACTTCTGCGCAGTGTTATTGAAATAATACCTAAAAGTTACCTGGGCTAGCAAATAATCAAAATAGCATTTGTGTTTAAACCTTAGAAAATTGTAGACCATATACCTGGGAGATTGTATAATATAATGATGCCAAAGATAGATTAATATTTTAGCCTGGCCAAGGGCATGAATAAGGACATATTTTGAGTGGAGCTATCTGTGGTGTTCCATATCGCTAAGTATGACACATATGTTCTAATCTTGGTTGAGTCATTTTGTATATGTGTTAAATTCTGTGGAAAGTGGCAAGGATTTTCACAGGAAAAGGGAAATGGGAGATTTCACAGGAAAAGGGAAATGGGAGAAACAAGATCGGTGAAGTCCTATGAAAAAGCATGTTTAAATTATTGGTTTTACCTTTCATGTTGGGGTCTAGGTTTTTCAATTAAGGCTGAATATATAGTCGTGAATACCTTGGACCACTACTTGAAAAAGGGCCAAATCCTAAAGTATTTGATTGATGGAAAGAAACATTTATTTTCATTATCACAAATTAACTCCATTTTAGTGTAAAAATTAAGGATTTTGCACAGACTTTCATATATGACACCGAGACATAGAAAATTGGTTTGTGTAATTTAAATGGCGATATTTGCGGTAGATAGGTAAAATTAGAAGGAGCCCAGAGGCCATCTTTTCAGTATAGTTTGAGTGTTGGTGTGTCACGAGCATCTAAATATTTACTTTTTCTTTGTTCAAATTCAGGTCTTTCCATGGAAAATTCTTCGTATAGCCTTTGAAAAGCTATTACTTAATAGGAAATCAGTTTAGTAAAATGACACTCATTTTTTTGACCTTACCTACAAATAAACATGCATGCTCTCAAGTATTTAAAATTTCAGTGTAAAAAGAAGCCCCAAACAATAAAACAAGGGCAAGCCTCATATTTTTGTGATACAGGCAGACTTGAATTGAGATAAAAAAGCTGTATTATTCAAACAGTAATTGGTAACAATGAAATATTTTTAAGAGTATAAAAATTAACATGTAGTTTCCTTATGACAGAATATTGAACCAAAGAAAAATTTTAGCTTTGAAATGATACTCTCTTTGTTAGAGTGCCAGTGCCTTTGGTATGTTTCCTTTTGTCACCTGGGGCAATTTTTCCAACACGTAACACATGTGATGTTTTTTTTTCTGCATTTGGAATAATCAGCTTTTCCCTGTGCTCATTAAGGGGGAAAAACTGCAGCCAAGGTATTAGCTCAAAGCAAGGTATTAACAGTGCCCAATCTCTACCAAATACTAAGTTCCTTTGTCTATTACCTAATTAACATACTTTAATGAGTTCACCAAGTTTAATGAATACTTCATGTAAAACTCAGCACTTTCTACCTCCTAGATTAATCTGACACCTGATGTAACAGATCTGGCTAGATTTTATGAATAATTCATGAGCTAGTATTTCTCAACTAACAGATAATAAAAAATATGAAACAGTTAATACGGATGGAGTTCTTACAGATTTCCTATATACTTACTTGAGCATAGTATAATTCTTTCCAGCATCTATTGAAATGCATGTTCTAGTTAATAATAGCTTGAAAGAAACAATGTCATTTATGTAAATATATTTCTGTTCATGCTAATGATTTTTAAAATGCAATGAACCATTTAATGGTAAAACTCACTGTTTTTAAGTTATGTTCTATAAATAGACTCAGTTACTTTGACACTATTGGGTTGGCCTGCAAAGTCTTTTTTAGTTTAATCATGTGAATAGTAAACATTTCTTTCATAAAAAATGATTTTTTATACTGTTGAGGTTGGAAGGAGTATTCATGATACTGGTAATTTCATTGATTTGTACTGACATGTATTTTTGTATTCATTTCTATATGTACTATTTCATTTACCATTGTATTTGGGGGGTATAACAGGTTTGAGAATTTTAAGTACCCCATCTTAAGGTAACATATGGGTGTTAGGATCTATTTTCCCTCCATTTTCTTTATCCTACTGAATAAAAGAAGGGCAGAAAAATATGGATAAATTGTCTAATTTTATGATGTTATTTTTGCCTATATTAAAGATATTAGAAATATGATTGTATTCCAGGTTCTGTTCTAGGAGCTGGTGAAACAGAGATAAAAGCCAACATCTCTGCCCTCAAGGAGTTTAGACACTAATAAGGAAGAAAATAAAATATAGCAAGATCTATGAAGGAGGTTATTATGTACAATCATTTATGATTCAGCAACAGGAAGGAAAGTCTAATTTGACATGCACAAAGTAGACTAGGAAGACATTGTGACATCCCTACTTACCATTTCAGCCATATATTTAATATAATCTATAAGCTAATGTGGGCTTTTATCACAATGAGTTGCTGTCAGTTACTTTGAGGAAAAAAAAAGTTTTCAAGCAAAACTGCCATCATCCAAACTATTTTTTCCTCTTCTTTTGGCCTTTTATTCAGGGCCTGATACAAACTGTCTTGACTGTAGTAACAGATTTTCATGCTTTAAGGGTAGACCTAATTTTTCAAAAGAATTGGAACTATCTAGAACATATATACAATGTCATATATGGAGTTGAGTAACAGTGCAAACTTATTTTTGGTATTTAAAAATAATAATAGAATAATAGATACAGCAATCAAACAAGAGGGTGAGTATGAAGCAAAAGGTCTAATATTCCTCTATACCTGTACTTGTCAACTGACTCTGATGGCAGTTGCCACAAAGGCATTACCAAAATGTATTGTACTTAGCATCAGTGCTGATATAAGTTGCTTTAGTAACCGGAACTTTATCATTGTGGTGTCTGTGTGTGAGCTGACTTATAAATAACTCTACAGAACTTTACTCCACTGATTAAAGGACAAAACATTTTCATGAGCCCTGCTTTGGTCTGACTATGTGCCTGGAGTTTTGCATTCAAGAGGAGTGCACCTGAGATTGAGCAGGAAGGGAAGAAACTTGAATGTGCAACCGAGGAATGGGTGACAAGATCACGAAAATTTAGCCTAGAGGAGAAAATTCAGAGACAGCTGATGGTTGTTTGAAATTATCTAAAGGGCTGCATGTAGGATTAGGTTTATTCTGTGTGTCAAGAGAAACAAAACTAGAGCCAGTGAGTGGGTGATAGATCCAGAGAAACAGCTTATCCCCCAAAGGGAGCAGGCAACCTCAGAAGCAGTGAGTTCCTCATACTAGAAGTATTCAAGTAGAGAACACATGACTATATTGAGGAGGCAGCTGAAATATTAGATGGTGGTATTTTATCAACCCTGAGATTCTATCTATGACAGCTGAAGATTTTCCTTTCCAAAATAGATTTTACTGGTGCAGGGAATCCATAACTTTCTTTACATACATTTCAATTCTCACATCTCGTTATAAGATAGTCTTTTGGAACACATTACATGATATGTTTTTTTATCCCCAGAAAATATGAATATGTATATTTTTTCCCTTTTTAGAGGAGTCTTTCATGAAAGATTTCAAGTGTATTAGTTTATCCTTATTCCTGGTTTTCTACATCTAGTTTATGCACAGAGAAAGGAGGCTGCATCTTCACCTTTCAATTTGTTTTACTGTGAATATTCTACAGATGCCATCTTTCATTATTAATGAAAGCATTGTGTCATGCTATCAAGTTCTAGCTTTTCATGCTTTATGCTAAGGATTTTGTGTAGAAGATCTTTTCCCCCTTTAAGCGAATTAGTTTGAATCTGCTTCATGTTGAAGCTTGCCTTCTGTCGGTATTTGTGATAAATTAGCCTCTGAATATCATTTGAAATGCTAGATACAAGCTATGTGCTACATGACTAGAAAACAAGTTCTATTTAATCAGATTAAGCAATTTGTTTTTAGCCCATTATGTTGGCTGTCTTTTATTTTTATGAAGAAACAAGCTAAATTCCATGTCTTTGCTACCAAATTGGTGTTACGGGCCTGGGGTAGGATCTGAGGCTTTTGTAGACAAACATTTTCTATTCAGGGTGTATCCAAGTGGAAAGGCACTGTTCTGTTTCACTTATTTGAGATTATATATTAAAAAAGACAGATTAATATTTTCATGGACAATGCCTTTTCAAGTCTAAGCAGGTTAATTTGGTAATTAAATGGGTCATGGTTACTTTTGGTGTGATTAATTTGGTACATAGGTACCATTACATGCAATGCTAAGGTGAGTAACACACTTGGATTTAGAGATTGTTTTTTTTTTGTAATGATGGGTATCTTTAATTGTATTAAATTGATAATAAGAATATCATGTGATATATAAACATAGGGCATAGTTGATATTTTAAAATACAATTAACACTCACTATTCATCTAGAGTAGGCAGAGGAAAGTGAGCTACTCTTATTTTTATTTTTATTATTTTTATTATTTTTATTTTGCTATTATTAATATACAATTACATGAGCAACATTATGGTTACAAGACTCCCTCTATTAAAAAGTCCCCACCACGTACCCCTATTGCAGTCACTGTCCATTAGCGTAGAAGGATGTTATAGAATCACTACTCTTATTTTTATTTTACAGAGGAGTCAAGAGATGTTCTGTAAATATTAGTGCGGGGAGTCATAATTTAGATTACCAATCCAAGCCTCCAACTGGGTGATTCAGTGAGACTGACTAGACTCATTCTGAAGCCAAGGTTTGATATATTCTCCAAAGGCTGAAGGAAACCATGACCTCCTATCCAGGGGAATCAAAGATCTGGGTTAAAAATCCTGGTTCTGCAATATACTGTCTGTGGTTATGTCAACCATAGACAATATAGTGTCAGCGTCAACACTTCTTGGTTATGGTGTGGATTAAATGAGTTATAACATATAGAGAGTTTATAACAGTACCTGGCACACAGTAATAAATAACATGATCATTGTTATTTCAGACTCTAGGGTTTTTCACAGTATCTAGTTTTCTGAGAAACAGCCTTTTAAGTTGCTACTATTTAAAGCCCTTCTTCCTTCCCTCCCTTACTTCTCCCTCCCTCCTTTCTTTCTTCTTTTCCTTCCTTCCATAAGCATTCATTAAACATTTACCATGCTTTAGGTATTTCATATGAGGGGAAAAAAATGTTCATTTCCTGTGTTTAGACTGAACAGTCTGCTGCTCTAGAAAGCAACTTGTTTTGAGTTGCCCAGTCATTTCAGAATGCATGAAGCAAGAGTACTGGCTTTTTTGATTCCCTAACTATTCCTATCTTTCAAGTTTTGAGTTCTTTCTGCTCTTGGCTAGGTTATGTCACAAGTCCACATAATTTACTCCCCTTTAACCTTGCTTTCAGATCATAATCAAGATCGTAAGATAAACTCTATCTGCAAGGGTTTTTACAGTCTGGTCCAACCCAGTTTCTCTTCTATAGTTGTGCAAAAATTACCTGTTTATTTTTCTTGAGCATGTTTGTCTCCATCCCTTTGCTCACATAGTTTCTTCTATGTGATTATAGCACTTCCTGTAGTCAGGATATTAAATTCTCTGGAGTCTAGGCTAAACCTCACTCGTCTGTAAAGCTTTCTGTCTCTTCCTCCTTTGAACGTCTGTTATATTCATCTTTATGGTCCTTGCTGAGTATCCTTCAAATTCAGGAACCATTTTAATATTTCTCTGTTCTTTCCTCCAAGTATTTGGTATAGAACAGGTGCAGTAATAATAAATCTTCAGTAAATATCACTTGATTTGATTTGCTGACACAATAAGTGGTTTCTTTATATTACATATTTTGGTATAAAATATGTAAATTCAAATTTGTCTGAGAATAAACTATGAAATGTTTTCACAGCATTTTAGAGTATAGTGGATTTTTAGCTTTTAAATTATAATCATAGTAGGTACTTTGGGGACGTGTAGATAGATAAAAATGATTCAGAAAGGGGAAAAAAACATAAATCAAGGCAGAAGAAAATAGGTCCTTAAGAAGTAGTAATGCGTTTTGATGGTATGGGGAAAGGACTATTTAATTTTCATTGGGTGAACTAAAGAATGCTGTAAGGAGAAAGCTGAGCTACGCTTTCACTCCTGAAAGGAACTGGGGGATGTGGGCAAGCTGTCAGGATAGGAAGATAGGGTGCTTGGTGGGAGGTGCTGAGAAGTAAGGCTGGGGATGTAGTTTGGAATCAGTTCATTAAAGACCTGGTGGCTTTTCAGAAGTGAAAGAACCTGGGCCGAACTTCTTAAGCCTGACAGTCCTAGTGGCCCCTTTAGAGATAGGCGGGATTTGAAAAGGAACGAATTTTATGATACATTTTTCTGCTTCATGTGTGTTTAGAAACTTGAGAAATATCTGAAAAGTGCCTTTCAAAATTTAATGCTGTAAAAATCCCCATTTCTAATAAGAAATGAAGTAACATACATTCCTCACCATCCCTTTTTTCTTCAAATTAAAATCAGTCTTTCTGATTAACTGATTCTTTCTTTGCCTTACTCGTTTTCTGCATCATCTTTTACTTTGAGGGATGTTAGAAATATGGAAACATTTTATGCTGTATTACTTCACTTTTTTGCATATAGATTTATTTTGTCCTTTCAAGATTGTGTAGAAAAAAGAAGTTTATAATTCATCAAAGTTTATTGTGATATTCACAATTGAGGTTAACAGGAATTAACCGTAGGATTCAAATTATTGATTTAATTAGCATTATGTATTACATTCCAACGCTAAATTATACCAAAGTGAATACCTAATTTTACACATCTTTAAGTAAAAAGAATGCTGTGCGTGGATTTTTGGCCTTTTCGTTTAATTGTAGATTTTTTTTTTTTAATATGTGTTCAGAGGAGCAAGGTTAAAGAAAAACACCCTGGGATGGTGCAGTTCTGGAAATGAGGGCAGTTATTTTAGGTATAAAAAAAAGGGCAAACCACTCTGGAGTTTTCTATCTCAAGCCAGTGCTTAATATCATCTGGGTCTTTTAATGTCGTGTTAGTGTGCTGGGAAACTGGCTTGGGGCAGGGAGCAGAAGAATGAATCGTATACCAACTGACACACTAACCTGTCCAGTTAACACTCTTGATGAAGCTATAGAATAACCAAGAATGGAATTAGCTACATGGAATTAGCCACACAATCCTTGGATGGATGTTGAAAGAGTCTGAGACTGTATCTGGACTCTTTCCCTAACTCACTCTGTAACCCTGAGCTTTTAGTTTCCTGTCTTTTATAAATATTTCTGCTGCTGCTAAGCACTCTGCTAGTCTTTGTGTACCAAAGGGAAAGGATTTCCTTTCCTTTTTGAATACACTATTCTAATGAAAGAGGAGATGGCTAGTTGGTCACCTAAAATTATTTCACACAATGTTATCATTTCCATAATATTATTGGAAATTGATCGCATTGTGGTAAAGAGAAGAAATATATACGTAGCCTGTTTATATATACCCTAATTGGAAAAGAAAATCATCCTACTTTCTCCCTTTCTTCCTCTCCTTCTCTTCTACAAATATGTAAATCATTTTGTTAAGCACCTACTTGACACAGCTACCAGCTACCTGACCTGAAACAAGGCAGAAATGGCTCCTGCTGTTAAGCAGCCTACATTCCAGGAAGACAGAACAACATAAAGAACTAAGGGAACTAATTTGGTTAATTCAAACATTAAAAAAGAAAGAAAGAAACCAAATACCTTTAAGCATGATATTTCTCAAAATGGGCAATCATCTAGTACTTGTTTCTCCTTCCAAGTTACAGCAGCTTAATGGGACTTTTAATAAAAAGTTCTTAACACAGCAGACCTATCCCATTTCAATGATCTTAAGAAAATAAAATCCATTTCAGCTTAGACTTGTGAAGTTGCAATCAGATCAGCTTACTGTAGCTGTAATTAACTTTGTGTGACAGTGGCCTCCAAGACCAGAGCCTGTATTCTATGATGAGGGAGCAACTCCCACTGGGCCACTGACTTAATTGTGCCCTTGACACTCTTGAAACCTCATAAGTTTCCTCTCATTCTATTTTTATTTTGGATTCCCTTTACCATATACCAAAGACTACTTTCATCATAGTAAATATCTTTCTGACAGAGGGAGGACGGACCTGAAGCCTGCTCACCCAGGGCCTGCCCAGCTTGGAGGGCTTGGAATGTCAGAAAGCATAGACATGGTGCCCAAGGATTTCTGGGATGATGTCTTCCTCTGGTAACTTTTTTCAAGTGATATTTTCTCCCCTCATCTGCCCCTGACCCCCAGAAAAAAAATCAGTTTCATTGCACTTTGCTTTATTGTTTATTTCGGAAAACTGTTACAGGATTTTAAAAACTAAGAAGTAAAAGTAAAGAAACCATAATATATGCTACACTTATTAGTTATGTGACTTTAGGCAAGGGTCTTAACTGCTTCAGCTTCTCCTTTTCCTCATCTACTTAAGACAACTAGCCTAGATCTTTTCTAAGCTCCTTAACTCCCAAAGAATTCTATACTTCTGTAATTCAGTGGACTCCTTCTGCTTATATTTTTTTACATTTCTACACTTTTTTACTTAAATATAAAAGTTATTTCTCTGATCCAATTCACTCTTAACCAAAAAATCTTAAAAAATGTCTTAAGCAAATGCTATTTATTAAAAATTTTTATTTCAAAATAAATACCATATATCTAGGCTTTGCTCTTCTATGCCTATCTTTTTATTCTTCTGTCACAAGTATTTGAAGCCCTCAATGAAATAATGTATTTTTTTCTTTTGAATTTTTATTCAAAATTAGAATTCTGTTTTTGAATTAAGCAGGCTGGGAAAATATCCTTTATGCTGAGCCTCTAGACTAGAAACAGGGCCAGAGATCATGGATAGGTTTCGAGGGCTTCGTGAATCACTTGAAATTATAGGCACAACAACTTTGTGGTTGTGCCTTGTGTACTTATGGGGGCAGAGAGCTGTTATCAGATCATCAAAAGAACCTATAATCCTCCCAAAGTTAAGAACTACGTGTGCTTTCTGTAGATCAGTAAAAAGGTGTTATTGTGAGAGAGTCTTGGTAGCATTTATAATATAACCATGGCATAAGGGAGAATAGGAATCATCAGCATATGTTCCCTTTTGAGAAGAATATGGGCTGTGTCATGGACCATGGATGCAGATGTTGAAGTGCCATTTAAAGTAACATGAAGATCATTTATTGTCTTTATTGTTGTTCTTTTCTTGGTGTTTGTCAAAGTTTTCATTTCTTTTCCTTACTTATCTAGTGTCAAATTTAAACATATAGACATGTAGTTTGGTTATCTTTGCTAAGAAACTCACTTTGTAGCCAATATAGATTTTTAAGATTATTTTATAAATTAGATAAAGTAGTTTATTCTAGAGGTTAAGGTGTTAAGTTTTTGAAACTGTATTGAAATAAATTGAGTGTAACTAAGTACTACAAAATAGAATGGTCTGGCCCTTTACTTTGGAGTGTTTATATATATATATGAACTAATAAAAAAAATATATATATTTTGGACTGGGGCTGAGCCTCAGGACCAGACAAACCCCCCAAAACAAAACAAAACAAAACAAAATGATGCTGAAATATGATGTCAAATATGTTGGAAAATATTGATATCAGAAATTTACCTTAATCCAAAATTTCTGAGGATTACTTATACATTGAGTTGCTTCCCAGGAAAATATTCAGATATATTTTGAAATGTAGGGCTGTCATGTTCTTGCACTCATATTTATAGTTCTATGTAATTGGTGCCCTCTGGAGTTGTGTTGTGTGGTGACCCTGGGCAAATGCTATGTACACCTTTTAGTCTGTTAAAGACTGTCAGAAGCCCTACAGTAAAGATTTTAATTTTGTTTATTTGATTGTATGACTTAAAAAATAATATCTCTTAAAATTTTGTGAAGCTAGTGATCTGTAGAGCACTAGGGAATTATTACAAATGAACTTAACCAGATATTTTATTCTTGAGATATAGAATGTTTCATACCTTGAAATACTCAGTTTAGTTTAATGAATTGGACAGACACCTAGACAGTTTTCCCAGAATCATTATATATCTTTGGCCTGGTAGTGGTTATGATAAGTGTTATTAAATACTTAGTTATGTGATAGATGCTATCACTATTTTTATTTTATACATAAGAAAACTGAGACATAGAGAAATCAGGTGCCTTGACAACATTTGGCACAGTTAACCAATGGTAGAGTCAGAAATGAACCTGGATTACGTATAGAGTGTAATTCATCTGTTTGGTCCCCCAAATATTTGCTTCTTATCATGGCAATAGCATGCTACTTTTAGAAAAAGTCATGGATGTAGAGAGGGTAAAGAGTACATCCTGAAATTCAAGGGTCCTCCCTTTCCGCATTTGCCATTCTCATGGGGGTCTCTCAATTTCCAGTCTTAGATGGGAGGCCTTTTTGTTCATTATCTTCACCCATCTCATTTTATTGCTTTTCTCTTTTCACTGTGCATTTTAAATGTTAACTTTAGACAGATTCAGCTTTCCTTATATCCTGAATTCCTTTAGACCCAACTAAATTCTTTTGAGGACTCAGTCTGGATGACTGGCTTAGATAATGAATCTCGGGGAGTTGGGAAGTTACTGAATACAAAATGGGAATAGAGCATTGCATTCAAGCTCTGAATACCTCCAAAGATATGGCAAAAGTGCTTTACCTACTTGAAAACTGGCTCAATTTTTCCGTTTATAGAGAGAAAGCACTGTACACCTGCAGCTAGGTGCTCATCAGTTCCCCTCAGATGTGACAAGTTGTTTTTATTAATACCAAAATGAGGGATTACAGAGATACTTAAAACATTTTATTGAATTATATACACAATGAAGTGCATGAATCTTAGGTGTACAATAAGTGAATGTTCACATACTTATATATATATATATATATTCCTTTTTAATTACCATCCTGATGAAGGTATACAACTTTTTCACCACCTAAGAAGGATCCCTCATACCCTGTCAAGCCAATGACCTTTCTGAGAGGCACCATTATTCCAGTATCTTATTGCCGTAGGTTAGTTTTACCTAATCTTGAGCTTCATGTATATTGAAATCATACAGTATGAACTCTTTAGTGCTTGAGTTCTTTTGGTTATCATTATGTCTGAGATTCATTCATGATCTTGGATGTAGCAGTATTTCACTTTTTTCTATGTAGTATTACTTTATATGAATATGTAGTATGATTTATTATCAATTTTACTATTTGTGGATATTGGATTATTTCAGTTTTTGGCTATTATGAATAAAACTTTATATGAACATTTTTATACATTTGATTTTTTATAAACACATAAATTTATTTCTCTTGAGTATGTAACTAGGAGTGAAATTGTTGGGTCATAGGGTATGCACACATTTTGCTTTAGTAGTTATTGCCCAAAGTGTTTTCACATTTCCACCAGTAATATATGAGAGTTCCAATTGCTCCACATACCTGCTAACTCTTGGTATTATCAGTCTTAAATTTTAGCCATTTTAGTGATTGCACAGTGACATAGATATTTCATGCACAGGTAGGAATTCAAGACTTGTGTATTGTTAGTTTGTTTTTCAGTTCAACAAATATTTATTTTGAGCTTATTGTGTTCAAGGTGCCCAAATGTGCCTAGCTCTAGCTCTTGGTCTTAAGTAAGTCATGTTTTGCTTATGGAGCATAAAGTCATTTATTCAGTGACCATTTAGTAATACTGCTAAGTATTTAATAGTGTGCTTAGTGCTGGGAAAGATATAAAAAGTAAAAATAGAAGCCTAGTTTTTGCTCTCAATGATTGTACAATCTGTTTAGGGAGGTGAAAACAGTTCATATAAAGAGAGAAATCCAAAATGACATGACAGCATGTAAGTGCTAAATTGTATGGGGTAGACTGTAAATAGTATGGGAAGAAGGAATTGGCATTGGTGTTCCTAAAGCTACCTTTAGAAGTTCTCCTCTTCCTTAGCTTCCCATACTTAATCAGTCACTAAGTACTACCAATTCTGCATTCTAAATATCTGAAATTTCCTTGCTTTTCTACAACAATTGCAGGTCAGCATTTTTGGTTTGTCTTTTTGTGTGTAGTATATTAAAATTGACTTGTAAGTGGTTTCTGGCTTCATTTTGAGTCACTTTTTATCCATTCAGCTATTAGTTATGTTTTTCCTAAAAGGTAGATCCCATCACTTGAAGCCACTTTCTTTCTAAATATTCTTCAATTGCTTCCCATTTTTTTTGGCAAAATCAAAATACTTATATATATTCTTTTTAGCTACCATCCTGATGAAGGTATACAACTTTTTCACCACCTGTCATTAAGACTTTCTTGTACTTTAGCTCTGGCCAATATTTCTAGCCTCATAAATTTCCACCTGTCACAAGTATATACAGATTTCTGTACACCCTGAATTACTTCTGTTTTTCTGAACCTATCATGACATTTCATGCTTTTGCATATAGTATTTCCCTTCCTTAAAGACTTGGATGAAGGTTTACTTCTTCTAGGAAGCCTTTTCTGATATACCATTTATGTTTGGTTTAAATGCCCCTTGTCTGTGCTCCATGTGTTCAGAACTCCATGCATTCCACTCACAGACTGTTGTAATTATTGGTTTATTTATGCATCTTCTCTACTAGACTGCAAACTTCTTGAGGGCAAGGCTGCTGTCATTCATAGATAGATGGTCAATAAATATGTACATTCTGTGGATTTTTATCCAGTTACACTATAGGATTTTTATAGATGAATAGGGTGGGATAATGTATTTCTAAGAGGTGGAACATATAGCAAGAGCATAGAGGAGGGAATTAACATTGTATGTATGGGGAAAAAGAAGAAATAAGTGAAGGGGGTGTATAGAAGGGTGGCCTGTGTTGGAAGTACTTGGCTAGAGTGGATGTTTATGTTGAGGAATATAGGAATAGAAGCCAAGAAAAAATGGGATGAGGTCAAATTGTGGAGAACCTTGAGAATCTGATAGAGACATTTGTACTTGATATGGTTAAAAAGAGTGAGTTGTTATAGATTTTTGAATAGGAGAATAATGTGATGAAAGTAAGTTTTAAGAAATATTATTTTAATAGCTATCTGCATAACAGATTTTAGAGGAGGTACTAGTGCCAGTGAGATAAAGTAGAAGGCTTTCAAGGTAATCTAGGTGAGATGATAACTCAGATAATGGTCACGGATGGACAGAAATAGAGGAAGAGGTAGAGAGAAGTAATACTTAAAGGGTACATTGATGTGATTTAGCAATAGACTGAGATACAGCTTCATTTCTTTTTAACTCTCCTCATTTCAGTAAGAAGCGGGGGTTATTGGCTCACGTTGTTTTACTTAAAGAATGTCAAATATCAGCCTTTTTTCTCTTTCATCTTGTGTGAAGTTGATGCTACATACTTCAAATCCTCATTATCGTTCGCTATCTACCCAAATCCATTCACAACTGTCATAGAGAACATAAAGAACTCACGGTCTTCCTTTCCCTGCAGTTGGCTGCTAACATTCATGCTCATGACTCATGCAATTCCTCACTGTCAGCTGCTCACATCAGCTACACACTGTTAAGGAGTTTATCATGTGGCATGAATCCACCCAGAATCAGAGGCTTATGGAATTCTGAAACAAGAAAGGACTCTGCAGTTCATACTCATTTTGGAGATGAGAGGCTGAGGCCAGAAAAATTAAGTGACAATATCTAGTGTGATACGGCCAGTTCGTTTTAAGTCTTCTGAATTTTAGTCCAGTATGCTTTCCATTATTTACATCATAAGGTTATTTTCTAACCCTAAATTTCTAAGTTCCAAAGCATGATTAGCTCTTCCTTACATTGAAAAATGTAGTAACTTTGCTCCTTGAATCCTGTACTCAGTGAATAAGCTCCTCATTTTTACTATGACCCCTTTATTCAGGAGCTACTTGACTTCACTAAACACTGTCTCACTCTATGTAACTGCTTCTTCGGTCTGTAGGACATTTGTAGCTAGTTAATTCTCTTTACTAGTATACTAAACTGTCTCATCTTTTTAATCTTTTGATGTGATCACTGTGGCTCTGTTTTCCTGTTCTCAAATTTTGAGTTTCTGTTTCTAGAAGGCTGAACCAACTGATGAAAAAAAGAATTATGCAGTTATACTGACATGAGCCAGTACAGTTTCATGCTGTTGGTTCTTAGTATTGTTATATCTATTTCCATCTCTATCTTGAGCTGATGTTTCTTTTTTTCACTACTTTTTATTAAAGTATGGTATACATATAGAAAAATGTGCTTTTGCTTTTGACTTTTGAGAAGAAAACTTCCAGGAACACACTTGTCCTTTTTTCTTGACCTTAATATGTCATTTTGTTCTTCGTCCATTTTCCCAAAGTGTATTTTGTAAAAACTCATTAAGTTCTTTATGGAAGACAATTCCATGTCAAATACATTTTAGAAATACTCATTTTATATCCCTTTCTTGAATTTCATAAGCTCAATAGCAAAGTCTCTAAGAAATCTAATACTAAAGACAGTTTATAATTTCATTTGAGTCAGTGTCTTTCATATTTACTTGTCTATGGAACCATTTTTGTTCTAATATTCATTAAGAATCTTAATGTGAGTACTACAAAGTGTGTGAATATAGATGATGCTTTTAGGATTCCATACTTGTAAGAATGGTAGGTACTACAGGGAAAAGACATTGATTAGTTGGAACTTGAATGGAGAGACA
Organism: Smutsia gigantea; assembly: GCA_032199065.1. NCBI lineage: Eukaryota > Metazoa > Chordata > Mammalia > Pholidota > Manidae > Smutsia > Smutsia gigantea. The sequence continues at coordinate 17,376 of JAVSCE010006501.1, forward strand.
AATAAATTCAGCTTTTAGTTTTAAGATTCAGACGATGACATATATGTAAAAGATTACAGGATTTAAGTTCAGTGAGATGCAGTTTAAAAAAAATCTAATTCTGTAGAACAAACCACCCAGCAATTAAAAAATAATAATTTTATTTGCTCACAATTCTGCAATCTAGTTGGGCTCATCAGCATGGCTGGCTATCTCGCTGCTGTCTTGAGGGTTCTCATCTGGAATCAGCTAAGATGCTGAGTAGCTGTTTGTTTTTTTCCTTTCTCTCCATGTAGTCTTAGGACCTCTCCCCCTCCACATGCTCTCTCCTAATGGTGTCACCTGTAGGGCAGACAGACTTTTTACAAGGCACCTCATGATTCACAACAGTGCAAAAGTGGGAGTTGCCAGGATTCCTGAAGGCATTGCCACATTGGCACAACATAAGTTATGCTGCATTTTATTGCTTAAAGCAAGTCAGGCTGAGCTCAGGTTCAAGCTGAGGGGACTATAGAAGGATGGGAATACAGGGTAGCAAGGCTGATTGGGGGCCACCATGCAGCAGACTACCACAGATGCCACATAGCAAATGGAATAGAAAGTAGATCATCTTGAGAAAGACGTATTCACATTTCCTATTTAGTTGTCTCCCACACTAGAACATGGAGGAAAGGACTGTGTTTGGTTTACTATTGTATTCCTAGCCTTTTGCACAGTGTGAGGTACTTAGGAGGGATTCAGTAAACTTCTATTTAATAAATTAATTATATAAAGAGAAGAGTAGAGGGTTACATACTGAACCTACAGAAATGATTCACAGAGTCAGGTATATAGGGAAGAGGGAGAATCAGCTAAAGGGAGACTTTCAAAGGAAAGGATGGTAGATGATAGTATTCATTGTAGTAGAAAAGTCAGAGAATTAAGGTAAAGACTGTAAGCTTTTATTAGCATTCCTTAAAGCTGCAAATAGCATTCTTTATTCTGTCTTCCTTTGTTGGTTGGTTAAAATGTTTTTAGAGAATTCTCAAGTTTTTAAATCTCTGAACAAATTTTATACTTTTAGGCACTTTAAGGTTTAATGGCCCCAGTGGATCTATATTAAGGTAATTAGACTGAAAGAGGACTAATGCTTGATAAGTAACTAAAACATTTTATGAAATCTTTAATAATATGTAGGGAAAATAAAAACTAGTAAGATCAGAGAAGACAACAGATTCTAGAATATCAATGAGAAATAGAAATCACATCCAATTTTTTATGAAATATAATTGAGATAGATACATATATTAGTTTCAGGTGTACAGTATAATGATTCCACATTTATACATTTCAAAATGATCATGACTTAAGTATATTCACCATCTGTCACCACACAATGTTACACCTTTTTTTTCTTGTGATGAGAATTTTTAAGACTTACTTAGCAACATTCATATTTTCAATACAGTATTATTGACTAAGTTCCTATGCTGTACATTATAACCCCATGACTTGTTTATTTTATAACTGTAAGTTTGTGCCTTTCGATTTCCTTTCCTTGTTGTGTCCACATCCTAACTTCCCCTTCCCTTTGGCAACTAACAATCTGTTCTCTGTATCTATGAATTTTGTTTTGTTTTTTCAATTCCAGATGTAAGTGAAATTATACAGTATTTGTATTTGAGTTACTTCATTTAGCATAATATTCTTGAGGTCCATCCATGTTATCAAAAATGGCAGGATTTCATTTTTTTTTATAGCTGAGTAGTATTCCATTATGTGTGTGCATGTGTGTACACACATACTACATACACACATGCACACCACATATGCACATACATATATACCATGTCTTCTTCATCTATTCATCCATTGATGGACATTTAGGTTGTTTCTATAATATTTTGGCTCTTGTAAATAATACTGTAATATAGATGTGCATGTATCTTTTCAAATTATGTTTTCTTTTTCATTGGTTAAATGCCTGAAGTAGAATTGCTGATCATATGGTATTTCTAGTTTTCATTTTTTGAAGAACCTCTATACTGCATCCCATAGTGGCTGGCTGTGCCATTTTGCATTCCCACCAGCAGTGCACAAGGGTTCCCTTTTCTCTACATCCTTGCCAAAACTTGTTACTTCTTGTCTTTTTGATAATAACCATTCTTACAGATGTGAAGTGATATCTCAGTGTGGATTTGATTTGCATTTCACTGATGATTAATGATGTTGAGCATTTTTCATGTGTCTGTTGGCCATCTGTATTTCTTCTTTGGGAAAATGTCTATTCAGATCCTTTGCCCAATTTTTAATCAAATTGTTTTTGTTACTGAGTTGTCTGAGTTCTTTATATATTTTGGATATTAACCCCTTATCAATATATCATTTGCAAATGGATCTTCTCCCATTCAGTAGGTTGCCTTTTTATTTTGTTGGTGATTTCCTTTCCAGTGCAGGAGGTTTTTAGCTTGATGTGGTCTTATTTGCTTATCTTTGCTTTTATTGCCATTACTTTTGGAGTCAAATCCAAAAAGATATCACTAAGGCCAGTGTCAAGGAGGTTACCACCTATGTTTTCTTCTGTGAGTTTTATGGTTTCTGGTTTCTGGTCTTACACTGAAGTCTTTAATCAATTTTGAGTTATTTTTTGTGTATAGTGTAAGTTAATGGTCCTGTTTCATTCTTTTGCATGTGGCTGTCCAGTTTTCCCATCACCATTTATTGAAGAGACTGTCCTTTCCTCATGGTATATTCTTGCCTTATTTGACATTAATCAATTAACCATATATGCATGGATTTATTTTGGCTCTGTATTCTGCTCTGTTGATCTATGTGTCTTATTTTTATGCCAACACCATACTCTTGATTACTGTAGCTTTGGTGTGTAATTTGAAATCAGGGAGCATGATAACTTTGCTCTTCTCAGGATTGCTTTGGCTATTCAGGATCTTTTGTGGTTCTATCCCAATTTTAGGATTGATTGTTCTATTTCTGAAAAATGCGATTGGAATTTTGATAGGATTGCACTGAATCTGTAGATTGCTTAGAGTAGTATGGACATCTATTTTTATTTGAAGTATTGTTGAAACAATCTTATATTGGTTTCAAATATACAACACAGTGGTTCAACAGTTACCCATATTATTACATCATCACCCCCACTAATGCATTTATTTTCTGTCAACTTAGGAAGATGCTATAGAATCATTGGCTATATTCTCCATGCTTTACTACTATCCCCATGAACAACTTTTATTATGATTCAGAATTTTTGTGTTCCTTTATCTTCCTCTCACTCCCCATCTACCCACCTCAACCCCTCCTCCATGGTAACTACCAGTCACTTTTCAGTGTCTATGAATCTACTGCTATTTTGTTCATTTTGTCTTTGTTTTTATATTCCACAAATAAGTGAAATTATGTGGTATTTGTCTTTCTTCACCTGGCTTATTTCATTGAGTATAATACTCTCCAGATCCATCCGTGTTGTTGCAAATGGCAAGGTTTCTTTCTTTTTAATAGCTGAATAATATTCCAGTGTATATGTACCATCTCTTCCTTATCCATTCATTTATTGTTGGACACTTTGGTTGCTTCCATATCTTAGATTGTAAATAATGTGGCAACAAACATGATACATATATCTTTTCAAATCAGGGATTTTGTTTTCTTCAGGTAAACTCCTAGAAGTGGAATTATTGGATTGAATGATATTTCTGTTTTTAGTTTTTTGAGGAACCTCTATACTGCTTTCCAGAGCTGTTGCACCAATTTACATTCCCACCAACAGTGTAGGAGGGTTCCCATTTCTCAGCATCCTTGCCAACACTTACTATTTCTTGTCTTTTGGGTAGTGGCCATTCTAACTGGTGTGAGGTGATATCTCATTGTGGTTTTGATTTGCATTTCCCTGATGATTAGTGTTGTGGAGCATCTTTTCATGTGCCTGTCAACCATTTGTATTTCTTCTTTGGAAAGATGTCTGTTCAGGTCCTCTGCCCATTTTTTAATCAGTTTATTTGTTTTTCTGGGGTTGAGGTGTATGAGTTCTTTATATGTGTTTGATGTTAACCCTTTTTTGGAAAAATCATTTATGAATATATTCTCCCATACTGTAGGTTGCCTTTTTGTTTGGCTGATGGGTCCTTTCCTGTAAAGAAGCTTTTTAGTTTGATGTAGTTTCACTTGTTCATTTTTAATTTTGTTTCCCTTGCCCAAGGAGATGTGTCCAGGGAAAATTGCTCATGATTATGTTCAAGAGATTTTTTTCTATGTTTCCTTCTAAGAGTTTTATGGGTTCATGTATTATATTTTGGTATTAGATCCATTATGAGTTTACATTTGTATATGGAGTTAGATAGTAATCCAGTTTCATTCACTTGCAGGTTGCTGTCCAGTTTACCCAACACCAGTTCCTGAAGAGGATGTCTTTACCTTTATTGTGTATTAATTGACCTTATACACATGGGTTATATATGGGCTTTCTATTCTGTTCCATTGACCTACGGGTCTGCTCTTGTGCTGTTACCATACTGTTTTGATTACCATATCTTTGAGTAGAGCTTGAAGTCAGGGAACATAATACCCTAAGCTCTGTTCTTTCTCAGGATTGCTTTGGCTCTTCAGGGTCTTTTATGGTTCCATGAGAGTTTTAAGATTATTTGCCCCAGCTCATTGAAAAATGCTATTGGTGTTTGATAGGTATTGCACTGAATCTGTAAATTGCTTTGGGCAAGATGGCCATTTTGATAATAGTAATTCTTCCTATCCATGAGTACAGGATAGATTTCATTTATTGGTATCTTCCTTAATTTCTCTCGTGAGTGTCTTATAGTTTTCAGAGTACATGTCTTTCATCTCCTTGGTTAGGTTTATTCCTAGGTATTTATTCTTTTTGATGGAATTGTTTTCCTGATTTCTTTTTCTGCTAGTTTGTTGTTAGTATAAAGGAATGCAACAGATTTTTGTGTATTAATTTTGAATTCTGCAACTGCTGAATCCACTTATTAGTTCTAACAGTTTTTTGGTGGAGCCTTTAGGATTTTCTATATAGTATCATGTCATCTGCAAAATAGTGACAATTTAACTTCTTCCTTACCAATTTGGTTGCCTTTCATCTTTTTATCTTGTTTAATTGCCATGGATAAGACCTCCAGTACTATGTTGAATGAAAGAGGTGAGAGTGGACATCCTTGTCTTGTTCCTGATCTTAGCGGAAAAGCTTTCAGCTTTTTGCCTTTGAGAATGATGTTGGCTGTGAGTTTGTTGTATATGGCCTTTATTCTGTAGAAGCGCATACCCTCTATACTCATTTTGTTGAGAGTTTTTATCATGAGATGATGTTGAATTTTGTCAAATGCTCTTTCAGCATCTATTGAGATGATCATATGGTTTTTGTCCTTCTTTTTGTTAATGTGGTATATGATGTTCATTGATTAACAAGTATTTTACCATCCTCACATCCCTGGAATAAGTCCTACTTGGTCATGATAGGTGATCCTTTTGATGTATTTTTGAATTTGGTTTGCTAATATGTTTTTGTGGATTTTTACATCTATGTTCATCATGGATATAGGTGTATTATTTTCATTTTTAGTAGTGTCTTTGGTTTTGGTATTAAGTGATGCTGACCTCATAGAATGAGTTTGGAAGTACTCCCATCTGTTCTACTTTTTGAATATGTTTAGAAGGATGGATATCAACTCATGTTTGTTAAAAGTTTTTGGATTACCAATTCAATTTTGTTACTGGTAATTGGTCTGTTCAGATTTTCTGTTTCCTCCTGGGTCAGTTTTGGAAGGTTGACTTTTTCTATGAATTTGTCCATTTCTCTAGCTATTGAATTTATTGGCAGGTAATTTTTCACAGAATTCTCTAATAATTCTTTGTAATTCTGTGCTATTCATTCTGAGTATTGCTTTTTTGCTTCTGAATTTATTTGTACTCTTCATTTTTTTTAAAAATAAGTCTGGCTTTGGGTTTATTTTGTTTATTTTCTCAAATAACCAGTTTTTAGTTTCATTACTTTTTTATTATTTTATTTATTTCTGTTCAGATGTTTATTATGTCTCTTCTACTAACTTTGGGTTTCATTTGTTCTTTTTTTAGTCTCTTTCATTGTGAGTTTAGACTGTTTACTTGGGAGTGTTCTTGTTCCTTGAGGCAGGCCTGTATTGTATGTACTTCTCTCTTAGGACTGCTTTGTGGCCTCCCACAAACTTTGGACTCTTGAATTTTTGTTTTCATTTGTCTCCGTATATTGCCTGATTCTGTTTGAATTTATTAATTGATCCATTGATTATTTAGAAGCATGTTGTTTAATGCCTATGTGTTTGTGGCCTTATTTGTTTTGTTTGTGTAATTTGTTTCTAGTTTCAGACGATGTGGCCTGAGAATTTGCTTGATACATTATCAATCTCTGAATTTGTTGAGGCCTTTTTGTGGTCTGGCATGCGATCTATTCTGGAAAATGTTTCATGTACATTTGAGAAAAATATGTATCTTGCTGCTTTTGGGTGGAATGTTCTATAGATACCTGTTAAGTCCATGTGATCTAATGTATTGTTCAGTGCCTCTGTTTCCTTATTTATTCTCTGTCTGTTTGATCTCTTTACTGATGTGAGTCGTGTTTTAAACTCTCCTTAAATGAATGTGTTGCACCTTATTTCCCCCTTTAATTCTGTTAGTATTTGTTTTACATATTTAGGTGCTCCTATATTGGGTGCACAGATATTTATAAAGTTTATATCCTCTTGTTGGACTGACCCCTTTAGCATTATATAATGACTTTTTTGTCTCTTGTTACTTTCTTTGTTTTTAAGTCTGTTTTGTCTGGTATAATTACTGCTACTCCTGCTGTTTTCTTCCTATTATTTGCATGCAAATATCTTTTTCCATTCCTTCACTTTCAATCTGTATATTTCTTTGGGTCTGAAATGAGCCTCTTGTAGATACATATAGATGGGTCTTGTTTCTTAATCCATTCTGCTACTATGTCTTTTGACTGGTGTTGCCTTTAGACCATTTACATTTAAGGTAATCATTGATACATATGTACTTACTGCCAATTTATTAATTGTTTTCTGATTGTTTTTGTAGTTCCTCTCTGTTCCTTTCTTCCTCTCTATACTCTTCTCTTGTTATTTGTTTTCTTTATTGTTGTGATTGGATTTCTCTTTTTTAATTTTTTGTGTATCTATTATATACTGTAGGTTTGTGGTTACCATAAGGCTTAAGGATAGCTTCCTGACTGTAACAGTCTATATTAAATGGATCATCACTCTATTTCAAACACAGTCTTAAAGTACTTCTTTTTTCTTCTTCTTCCTCCTCCTCTTCATGTATTAGATGTCATAAAGTGTATTTTTTACATATCCCTTTACTGTTTCTGTGTGTAGTTATTTTACTACTTTTGTATTGTTTTAATGTTATACTTGCTTGGTAAGTAATACATCCACTACCTTTACTGTGGGTTTATTTTCACTGGTAAAAACTATCTAGGCTTAGGAACGTGTCCATCTACAGAATTCCCTTTAACATATCCTGGAATGCTGGTTTAGTGGTTATAAATTCCTTATTTAATCTGGGAAATCTTTAATCACCCCTACAAATTTGAGTACTAATCTTGCTCGGTATTGGATTTTTCGTTGAAGGTCTTTCTGTTTCAATACATTAAATATTTCATGGTACTCTCTTCTGGCCTGTAAAGTTTCTGCTGGCAAGTCTTCTGATAGCCTGATGGTGTTTCCCTTACAAGTAATATTTTTTTCTCTCTCTGGCTGCTTTCGTTACATTGTTCTTATCCTTAATCTTTGTCAGTTTATTTTATTATATGTCTTGGGTGTTGTCTTCCTGTGGTTCCTTTTGCCAGGAGCTCTCAGCACTTCCATCACCTGAATGTCTATTTCCTTTTCTTGGAGTGACAAAATTTTCAACAATTATTTCCTCAAAGAGACTTTCTATCACTTTGTGTCTCTCTTTCTGGTTCCCCTATTATGTGAATATTGTTTCATTTGCAGTGGTCACACAGCCCTCTTATAATTCTTTTCATTCCTAGAGAATCTTTTTTCTCTCTGTTCCTCAGCTTCATTGTGTTCCTGTTCTCTAATTTCCATCTTATTGTCTCCTCTTCTTGCAGCAATCTATTTTTCATTCCCTCCATTGTATATTTCATTTCAGTTACTGTATTCTTCAGCTCTGAGTGGTTCTTTTTCATCTTTTCTATCTCTTTTTTTGAAGTCCTGCCTGAGATCTTCCATACTTTCCCATGGATCAGTGAGCATATTTATTTATGACTGTTACTTTGAAATACGTACCAAGGAGATTGGTGATCTCTTTCATTTAGTCCTCTTTCTAGTGTCTTATCCTGTAGTTTTGTGTGGCACATATTCCTCTGTCTCCTCATTTTGTCAGGGTTTCTGTGTTTCTTCCTTTGTATTAGATGGATCTTCTATGCTTCCTGGTCTAGAGAGTAATGACTTTATGATGAAGGTGCCCTGTGGTGCCCAGAAGCTCAAGACTCTTTACTCTCCAGTGCCTGGTTCTCCTTTGTGTTGGTGCCCCAATTGCTGTTGATGTATAATGGGTGGGACAGACTTTCTGTCTGTAGACAGTAGTCTTTCTCAGTCTGCTCTGCTGGCAGTTTGAAAATAGGGAAGTGGCTTCTTCTGGGATCATTGTGGGTGGCACCAACCTCTGCCTGTCTTGCAGCGATGGTGGGGCTGCTAGGCCAACAGGGTGGGTAAGGTGGTTGCATGGCTCTGTGGTGGTAGGGCAGTTCTGTGGCAGGCATGTGGTGCAGCGAGTCATGGGGCAGCAGTGGTGAGTCACGTGGGTGCTTCCCTGGTGGTGGTGAGGCATGCAGCACTGGGCTTGGCCACCTGCAAGGAGGAAGGAGCACCCTGAGCTGGCTCCTACAGGCACCTCTGCAGGTGCGCTGAGACAGGGCCAAGAAACCTTTGCTTTGATAAGCAACAAAGTCTGATTCAGCCCTGAGTGGGTTGGTGCACTGGTGGTGTGCAGGGAAACACCTTGCGGCTGAGTCACCATTGAGAGGGATGGAACACCTGGGGCTCCCAAAAGTGCCCAACCTGCTGGGCCAAGGGAGGTCTGTAGAGGTATTGTCCCCCTGCCCTTTCCCCTGTGGAGAATGCTCATCCAAGCCTCACCCCTCTGACTGGTAAATCTTCCCACTGTTGGTAAATCTTCCAAACTGCTGCCTCTGTTTTGGGTCTCAGCAGGACTGGAGCAGTGCACCTGTCAACTACAAGCAGCAGGACCCCCAGCCTCCCAGAGTGCTCCATCTCTCCTGGTGTCCAGCCCCACTGATCGCCAAAGCCCAATTCAGTGTGTTCCCAGAGCAGATCTCCAGGGCCAGGTGTGCAGAGTTCCTGAGTGCCTGTCCTGTCCCTGCTCTGTTCCTCTTCCTCTAGCTTGTGGGCTGGGATGGTGAAGGGCTTGGGTCCTGGTCCTTCGTGGCTCTGCCTATTTACTCTTTTCTGTGAGGGCTTCTCTTCTTCACCAGGTGTAGGTGCTCTGTTCTCCAGTCTTCAGGACATTTCCAGGTTTAGTTGTATTTTCTGTAGTTCCTCCCCTATATGTGTGAGATGTTTCCTCCTTGCCTTCCTACTCTGCCATCTCTTTTCCCCATCTGGTATGGTCATCTTAACAATATTAGTTCATGAGCTTGTAATATCTTTCCATTTATTTCTGTTGTCTTCACTTTCTTTCATCAATGTCTTATGGTTTTCAGTGGACAGGTCTTTCACCTCCTTAGTTAAATTTATTTGTAGCTATTGTTTTCTTAATTTCTCTTTCTGGTAGTTCATCTTTAGTGTAGAAGAACACAACAGATTTTTATATATTATTTTGTATTCTGAAAATTTACTCAACTTGCTTATTAGTTCTAACAGTTTTTTGGCAGTCCTCAGGGTTTTTTTAATATAAAAAATAATATTATCCACAAATAATGACAGTTTTACTTCTTCCTTTCCAATTCAGATGCCTTTTAGTCCTCTTTTCTGCCTAATGGCTCTGGCTATGACTTCTAATAGTGTGTTGAATAAAAGTGGCAATATTGGGCATCCTTGTCCTGTTCCTGACCTTCAGGGAAAAGCTTTTAGCTTTTTGCCACTGAGTATGACGTTAGCTGTGGGCTTGTCCTATGTAGGCTTTATTACCATTTTAACCCATTTGAGTGTAACAATTTAGGGGCATTAAGTCTGTTCACTTTGTGGTGCAGCCTTTACCACCGTCCATATCCAGAACTTGTCTATTACCCCATTCTGGCATTCTGTACCCATTAAACACTAACTCCCCACTTTTCCCCTCCCCCCCACCAATCTCTGGTAATCCCTATTCTATTTCTTTTCTCTAATAATTTGACAATTCTTGGCTCCTCACATAAGTGTAATAATGTAATATTTTTACTTTTGTGCTTGGCTTGTTTGACTTAGCACTATGTTTTCAAAGTTCAGTCATGATGAAACTTGTATCAGAATTCCATTCCTTTCTAAGGCTAAATAATATTCCATGGTATGTATACACTACAGTTTGTTTATCTATTCACCTATCGATGGACATTTGGATTGTTTCCACCTTTAGGTTACTGTGACCATTTTTTTCTTCATTAGAATAATAATTTTGCATTTGTTCCTCTTTTTTAAGTCTATTTGAATACTCCATATTCCCTTTTCTAGTTCTGCTCATTCAGAAAATATTCTGGAAAAGTGTCCTGCAGAGAACACTTGGACAGAGAATATTCTCAGCTGTAGGTAGAAAGCAGAGTCATGTTTTTCTCATGGTCAAATAAGGACTTCAATGAAGAAGTGATGCTTGTCTGGGGATAGGGTTTTTATAAAAGGAAAGGCAATGAGTTCTGCCACTTTGATAGCTGTGTTACCTGGGACAATGTACTTGATCTTTCTGTCTTGGTTTGTTGCAGGGATTAAATGGAAACACTTGGTTCACAAGAGGTTAGTAAATAAAATGAACTTTCTGCACATGTGTCTTTGTTCCTGCATCATGGATTGTGGATTTTCACAAATATAGGTGAAATGCTTAAAATGATATAACTTAAAATACAGGTTTGTTTCATAATTAATCAAGGGGCTAGGGAGAGTATAGACAGAATCGTTAGTTATCTTCCAGAGTTGCTGATTCTGAGGTCCAAAAGAAGTCAATTAAAGAGTCACATGCTGTGCATGTTATGATGCTGTAGGAAGAGAAGATATGCAACTGGTTCACATTTGGACCCCACAGAGAAACATAAGAGCAGACAACTTAATTGTAGGCATTGACTTGCACTGAGCCTGCTTATCACCTGGGAAACACAATTTTGCTAGATCCAGGGTGATTACCAGCAGGGATTTATTTATTCAGTTATGGTTAATGATTCTTTAAGCAACACTGGGTGAGTTAGTTAAAAACTAGTAATAGCTACTATTTATTGAGTATTGACTATATTCTAGACCCTGTGTTTAACTATTTGTAATCTCATATAATCCTTACAATCATTCTGTATGTAACATTGTCAATCCCATTTTATAGATGAACAAATTGAGATTTAGAGAGGTAAAGTAATTTGTCCAAGATTATACACTAGTTGGTATTTGAGCTCAGGCACATTGACTTTTAACTGCTTTAGCTTTTACAGAAAATGTGCTTTTAACTACTACATAAAAATGAAATTATCTCTTTTCTTTTATATCCTGATTACTATCATCCAAGTTATTTGACTTAATTCCAATTACACTGACACAGAATTTATCAAGAAGTTTCTCAATTACTAAGTTATAATAGGTATAATCAGGAAGGTTAAAATGAGACAAGAATCAAAATTTTACTTAATGTTAATTTTCTTTTTGATTAGGAAAACTGATTTAAAAAATTCCTGCATTTCTGCAAAGAGAGCCACTATACATCAAAATAATTCAAGGTCAAAGATATTATAGCTCAGCCTGGAGAAGATACTATGAGGTCACTAAATATTTTATTTTTCAAGTAGTATTGTTATTATTAAGAAGTTTGCTTCTCTAGAAATTGAACCAGAGCAAAAGCATATTCTTTCATTTCATTCATTCAGCAAGTATTTATTAAACATCTACTGGAGATTATGTACTATAAATGTACATAATAATTTAATAATATTAAGAAAGACACAGTCTTGCCTTCATGGAGGTCATAGTCTCGTGTCCTCATGGAGGACGATCAAGTACTATGATGAGGTACAAGGTCCTGGGGACGAAGGAGTTGGCCCCAGGGTAGGGAAAGGGAAGCTAGAGGAGAGAGAATTGGGTTGAAACTGAGCTGCTTGAGGTTCAAGGAGAAATTATTAAAATAGAATAAAGTTAAAAACCAAGTGACAAGTTGGAAAAAAGATTTACATCATATGTTATACTCAAGTATTGATATTTTTAGTATATAAACCACTTTTACAAACAATCTTAAAATCAAATCTCTTAGGCTGGGATTTGAGAGAGGAAGTTTACAAAGCACATTGTCAGTATCCTTGTGGAAGAACAAAGAACACAACCAATTCTCAGAATTACAGATGGCCTCAATAGTAGTAGAAATAACAGATGTGAGTTATGTTTTTCAAATGTCAGTTTGTTAAAGATTAAAAGATTGATAGTAACCAGTATTTATGAGGCAAGGATAAGGGAAAGGGGCCGAACTATTCACTTACAGGTCCAGAGGAAATGGTGTCATTCTCTAATAAGATAGTACCGTTTGGCAGTATGCATTAGGAGCATCAATTTCTTGTTGTCAGAAAAATTTTACTTCTGACAATTCATTTAAAGTGAACAAATAATCAGAAATCTGAGCAAAATTGTGTGTAGGGGCTGCATTTCAGCACTGTTTACAACAGCAAAATAACAGGAGATCATGTTGGTTAATCAGGTATGTCCTTGTGATTATCGTCCTGCCATTAGCATTAGGTTGTAGAGGACTATTCAAGAAAATACCAGAAAATGTGCATGATGAATTCCTAAGTGATAAAAAAGGTTACAAAAATATGTATATTATGATTCTGTGTGTGTTTAAATATTGGAGGGACATACATCAGAATGTTTGTAGTAGCCCTATCAATGTGTTAAAACTACAGGTTAAGTTTTTCTTCTCTGCTCTTTTTGTTTTCCTGGTTCACATAATCAACAAGTTTATTTTGGTAATTAGGAAAAAAGAATAGATTATTTTAAAATAGTATTTTGGATATTAATATTTTGGATTTATAAATTGGAATGATTATATAAACCCACTTAGCAAGTGTCAGTTCATTTATGTAATTGAGTGAATTATAATAATTTAAAACTTTAATATTGCCTTTTTTGGTTTCCCTGGTTTTTTTCTCCAATTAGTATTTTTTCCAAAAGAAAATGTTTTGTAGACATTTGTTAAGTAATGTCTTCAAGTTAAGAAGCATGGTAAGTGATGTTCGTCTTTCTCCCTATGTAATTATTTTTTATTTAATATAACATTTTATTCAGAGATCAGAATAAAAGGAAATGAGCTTAATTATAGTGAGAAATTACTTAAACAAAGGTTTAAAAATTTTGTTTTCAAAGTAAACACTAAACAGTATTGCCAGGGGAAGGCTCTGCATTCTGTCTTGACTAAAGATAAGGTAGAAAGATCATTTGCTTTAGAAGGCTTAAGTGTTAATCTTCACTGAAGTAGAATCATTTGACTGAAGGGACCTCTTGTTATTGCTCATAATTTTGTAATTTTATAGTCTGAGGAAAGAATATTCTCTTCACTTGTTTTTGTATCTAGAATAATTATTATAAAGTGATTGACCGAAATAGAATCTCTAAATACAACTCTTGTGTAGAGTCTAAAATGTGTTAAAAATCTCTGAGGTTTGATAGTTAAGATCACTATTACATTATTTCACTTAATTTCCTAAGTGTATTAGGTAAAATTATTTTATCAACAAACCTATATTTCAAAAATTGTGTTTTGGAACTATCTCTTTAACACTAAGGAAAATAACATTTTTATCAGATAGGACTGACTAAAGTATCTCTTTTGACCCTTTTATGTCTTTTCTTTGGTCTTCCATGCACAGCTAAAGAATCACTTACATTCACAATATTGTTAATGTAATTTAGTGGTTGACTTCATTAATCAGGCAGGGATAAAGAGATAATTATGGAAATAAACAAAGTGCTGTCCTATCAGAGATTATTTTCCAATAACTAAGGCTTAGAAATCATGGTTTTTAAAAAGCAAGATCTTTTCAGATGTTACAGTGTATTTTTTATTAATGCTTTTGGGCACCAAAGGTTCTGTTAGTTAAATCAACAGGAATTTGATTTAGTGGGCAATTCAGCTATGTTGTAAGTATGGCAGGCCCTTGGCAAAACCATGAATAAAACAAATACATCTTTGAACCTTTCACCTTTTCTTTTGGTGAATTTCCATTCAGATTTTTTATCCATGTTCTTTTTGACATGCTGTGCCCTGAGCACCCCATGTTGCTAGACAAAGAAAGTAGTGGATAAAATAGCATATACTAATCTTCAAAATGAATTTAAAAGTTCCATCTAAGTAACATAATTTCTTAATCCAGTAAAATACAGCATGACAGTTGATGCTGAAAATCTCAGGCAGGGTTGATATTTTTCCTGTGTCTTAAATCATAGTGTGTGAACCTGCCCAATTCATCTGCTCTGTTTCCAAGGCTCTTCATATAGAACCTTGCTTATTTGGTGTCCTTCTATACTTAGGAGGTGCCATTTGTATACTAAAAGGTCTGGGATCAACACCACGGGATTTTCTTAAACTGGAATTTAAAAGAGGTGATGACCACATTAATACAGATACTATCTCATTTTCATGTGTATATAGACTATATATGTTTGTGTGTGTATAGAGACTATATAAAATATCTTTTAAACTGTGGTTTATTTCCTATAATCAGATATGATACTTTCACTGTACATTTACAGTGAAAATATAAAATAAATAAAACAAAAAGCACATTAACAAATTTAACCCAATAATTTATTCTCTTAAAAAAGAAAGTTTTGAATTTAATTAAAAAATAGACACTGTATTCCTGTGGACATATAATTAATATTGTCATCATTAAGAAAATATTGAGCACTTATTATGCATTAAATTCCATGGCTTTAAAGAATCATAAGATATGTTTCCTGCCCTTGCAGGTTTATAATCTCATGGAGGAGATGGCCTTTCATCCTTTTGTTCTGCAAACATTTACTGAATGTTTATGTGCAAAATAAAAATCTTTTCTCTTGAGAAATTTAAAGGAAGAGATAGAACATGTATATAAATATTATGAAAGAAGTTCATAAAATGTAAACTGACATAATAGAAGTTCAAATGAGATGTTATGTGTTTGGAGGCCATGTGCGTTAAAGAAAGATGTCAGTGTGAAGTAGCTTAGGCTAAATGCCAGATGAGTGAGGTTAACAGAGCTTCAGAGGAAGTACCCAGGTACAGGGCAGTTGAGGAAAATTTCACTTATAAGGTAGGACTTAAATTTTCCTAAAAAAAAACAAAACAAAACTAAGTGAAGCCTGTGGGAAAAACTCTCCAGAAGAGGGACTTATAAATATGGGGTTCCACACATTGGAATACAATCCTTTGCCTTTTCATAAATTAGCATTTTTCAGAGACTTTAGACATTTTTAAGTATGTTTGTGGAAAAATAAAATTACCAGAAAAAAATGTATAATAATTAAATATTGTGGTACATTTTCCCATAGGCTGAAATTCTGAATGGTGATCATATTTGACTAACTTCATTGTGAGAAAAATATTCCTTGTCTGCAATATGATAGAATTTTATTACAGTGAGTTGCACCCCAAGTATTTCAATATAAGGTAGTGAGAGTACCTTATGAGAATTTAACCTTACAGCCAACACTTGGCACATAAAGATATGAAACATTGCTTTAAAGGGACCAAATGTCTTCCAACCCTAAAAAGGAGAAGGCAGTATAACACAGAGAAGACAAGTAGTGGTTCTATAGCATCTTAGTATGCTGATGGATAATGACTCTAATGGGTGTGTGGTGGGGACTTGATAAGTGGGGGAGTCTAGTAACCAAAATGTTGCTCATGTCATTGTACATTAATGATACCCTCCCAAAAAAAGTATATAGAAACTTGTTTGAGTATTAACATTGCTAAAGAAAGACTATTCAATCAGGAGGAATAGTTAACAACCAGGAGAGCACAGACAAAGGAAGGTACCTGGGGCAAATGCTGACAGTCTCCATTAAGTCCTGTGTAGGCAATTGAGTACTGGACCTAAAACTTGAAAGGACCTGGTGAGACATAGCTGATATATATTAACCTCTCTAGAGGAGATAACAATCAAGTATTTGAATCTTATAGCTAACTCATATCGGTTTGATGCTATAATCACTAAACAAACTTCTGAACAGTTTCGCTTTCCATGGTGATGTACTAGAGAGGCAGTACTTCAACAGTCATACATTATAAAGTAATGAATCTTGGAAAGCAAACAAAACTTATTTTTTAGGGTGTAAGTTTAAGAAAAATTCTAGAAACTTGACACATTACTAAGGTAATGCCAAGCTTTGAGGACTCTTGAAAGACCGCTGGCTTTTCTGGGTGATAGCCTTTTGTTACTTTTGATAGATTTTGTTACTCACTTTACCTACATTCTCCAATAATTGTGTTTAAAACATGTGTGACACTTTATTTAGTAGATATTACTTGATGTCATAACTGCTTAGTATAAATAAATCAAAATTATGGGTCCTGGGGTACAAATAATCTGAACTTAGAAATTAGCCCTGAAAAACTCCATGAGTTCAGGCCCCTCAACTCCCATACAATATGTATGTACCACTCATATGTTTGCCCTGTTCTTGTCGGTGCACAAGGTTTTTACCTCCCTAGATATACTACTAGTTGCCTAAGGCCAGATACCATATTTTACCTCTTATAGACCTCATAGTGTTAAAGAAGCATGCTTTAAATTGAATGAAATTTAGAAACTATAGCAAGTTGTTAAAAAAAAAGGAATAGAGCTTTTCTGTTTCTGTGTATACCCTTTTATAGAATTTATGTTAAAAGGAAAGAAAAAAACATGTTAAGGACAAGGGCTTTAATGGAGAAACATGGAGGTATAACATACTGTTTTCTTTGTGGCTGTGGCAAGAACAGTTTAGATTCTTAGGTGAGTTTGTTACTTCACCAAATTAATTTAAAAC
Organism: Smutsia gigantea; assembly: GCA_032199065.1. Classification (NCBI taxonomy): domain Eukaryota; kingdom Metazoa; phylum Chordata; class Mammalia; order Pholidota; family Manidae; genus Smutsia; species Smutsia gigantea. Next base: position 34,547 of record JAVSCE010006501.1, read on the forward strand.
AGGATTTAAAATCTTCTTAACCCTACTTAAGACTTGAACAGAAAATATTTCGGTTAACAGAAAATAAATTTACAGAATTTCTCTTTGGAAGGAATATTAACAACTCATTATGTCAGTATTTTGCACTTCTAATACAAGTAATTATTTTAGTTTAAATTACTGCTGGGTGAAAATGATATTGAGATAGATTATTTAAAAAATCTTAGTTTGTCAATATTAAATAATTTTCTTATATCTCTGTGTCCTATACTTAAATTTATGGCCTTTAGACTAGATTTCAATAATCCATTAAATTCTCCATGTATCTGTACACAAAAAGGATTCAATGTGAAATTGTAATTAAGCAAAAATATTTGAATATGTGAATATGATGTAGCAATTATTTTTTGTCCTCAAAGTAATAATAGTAAGATATCTTTAGTTCAATAAAATGGAGACTAAATAAATATCATAACTTTTAAATTTAGGGAACTTAAGACTCCTAAGGTCAATTGAGTAGAGAAGTAACTGTTTTTCTTCGTTCCCTTACTTCTGTGTCTCTGGACTTTTCTGTCCTTTATCATAGATTGAAATTGATTTTTGCCACACCCGTAATCAGCGTTCATTTTGACTGTTATTTACAAAGGGACTCTTGTGGCTGATGTTTCATTTATATCACTTCATTTGCTCCTATACATCCAACAGCGGTTTCGTTGGAGGCAAAGAGGGTAGTGTTGGTGATTTTTAAATCTCGTTTTCTTGATGGTTTGAATCTAGTTTTGCTGTCATAAGTACTGTTGCCATAAACATCATTGTACTTATATCTTTGTGCTCTCATTCATTAGGATATTTTTATAGGATATGGTCCCAAGAGGTAAAATTTTAAAAGTTATTGCAACTCTATTTATAGTAAGGCTTTAAAGGACCACTCTTTCATTAATTTAAGAGCCTGTTGTAGGGTAATTCATGCACTCTATAACTACAGTAAAGAGAACAGGAATTCAGTAGACAAATATTTGGTGACAGCAAATTTCATGGCTACCTGACATTTATCATATTTCCCTTGTTTGAGTCATTTTTGAAACTGCTCTTCTATTTGCCATTAGAATACTGGCTTTGAAACAACCAACCCAGAGAAGAAAGGTGTATTTTAGTGGTGAATTTCTTTAATGGACTTCATTCTTTCACTGATTCTATAAATGTTTTCAAGTACATATTAAATTCAGGGAACCATATGAGGTGAAATATGAAATTGAATCATACATAGATTTTTATTTCAGACTTAATAATTGAAACTGAGAGGTAAGGTGAGGCCATATGTTACTCTAAAAGAAAGCACAGATGTTTCAGAGAAGTCTGGAAGGAAAGTTGAGGATTAAAGAGCTGTGAGAGAGAGAGAGAGAGGTAAGACTGAAAGCATGTGATCAGGGAAGGTTTCATGGAAGATGTGTTCCGTTAAACTTTGATCAAGAGATAGGATCTAGACTTATGGAGAAAGGCATGCATTCTAACAAACTCTGTAAAGTACTTGTTGTGTTGGAGGTAAGCGCTGTGTTAATTAGCACTTTATATTTTTAATTTCTGTAATCCTCAAAGAACGCTATGTAGATAGGTACTCTCATTATCTCCATTTTATTAATAGGAAAACTGAGGTCCATAGAAGTTTTGTAACTTGCAAAATATCCCATGGCTAATAAATGGCAGCACCACAGAATGATTTTTGGGAATGGGAATGGTGAGCTATGGGCTTAGATGGAGTATCAGACAACTAAAGTAAAGTACCATTAATAAGATTGGGAAGGTCTGTCAGGATGAGAACATGGAGGTCACCAAGTGCTAGAGTGGGGCATTTGTAGATAGATTTGCCTAGGTAGTGATACAGTGGTTTCTGATAGGTCAGAGATAATAAAGACTAAAAAACAGTAGCTGGATTTGATAACTAGCTGGTCATTGGTATATCAATCACATATATGTAGCAATTGCTCTGTGCCAAGATTGTGAAGCAAATGCTGCCAACATTGAGAAAAATGGCCATTGGATGGGTAAGGAGAAAGGAACTGATTATATTCCATTATATACTCTTCCCATCTTTTGCTTGTCAACTTTTTAAATGATACACTGATTCTGTTCTCCACTGACCATTATTGTCATTATTATTATTATTTATTTATTTACTTATTTTATATATTGGAAGACTGTGCTGATTGGCATATGTATATTCTCTTATTTAAACTTTAAAACAACTTTAGGAGATAGATAACATTATTAACCGTATTTTATGGATGAGGAAACTGAGCTTAGGAGCTTAAGCAACTTGCTCATGGTTACTAATTGGTGAATCTAAGATTAATCAAAGTTTGTCTGACTGCAAAGCCATTGTGACCTCAAATTGTGTATATCCCTGAATTTAAACAAACAAACAAAAAAGCATATTCTGCTGTGTCTACACAGCATCTGGAATACCTGGAGTCTGAAGGTCTGGAGTGTCTCCATTGTCATCCTCAAATCTTGGATAATTCACTCAATCATGTATATATTTTTGATTGTTTAATAATCTTATTTTATACAATTTTTCTTTATTATCTCTCTCTTTTTGATACTATAACAAGCCGTTCTTTCTTGGAATGATAATAGCAAACATTTATTCAGTAATTACTCTGTGCCAGGCACTGTTTTAATTGTTTGACATGTATTAATCATATTTAACCCTTGAAACAACTTAGTAGGATTATAATTGTACATATAAGGAAACAGAGAGGCTATAGAACCAGGATTTGAATTCTGTCATTCTCCTCTATAGCCTGTACTTTTAACCACAGACTTATGACTCCTTTTGACAAATAAAGGGTGGATTTTGAGATGTTTTAATTTTTTTTCATGTTTTTTTTTGCTGTTAAAAATCATATATATTTATGATCTGTGACCCAGTCTACATTATAATTAAAAAGGACAGCCCTGTCTTCAGTTTTCCATAACTATCATTTTAAGTACAATGTAGTAGTGCCAAAATTATATTTTAATAATGGCTAAATCTATCAAAAAATTTTACTCAAAAGATCAAAGATCATTATTCTGTTGATTTATTTTAACAGTGATAGCTTTTAAAGATCAAACACATGGTGAATTTTTATTTATGTCATCCCCACGCCCCCACCCCATTTGCTGAGCACTGGACTGAATAGTGCTTGGAGAGAATAAATTTACATATAAAATATTGTCTTTACACATGGTATTTTGGAGGCTTAGTGGTCCTCCTGAATGTCTCTTTGGTTAGAGGTGTATTTGATAGCCATTTGAAAGATTTCCTAAGCTATAAAAAATCTGTTTGTATGTTTGTATATTTCATATTTTGTGTGAGTAAAATAGCATTGCCTGGGGTGAATGATTCCCTCCCTCTACATTCATTCCACAGATGTCTCAGAGAAAAAATAATGCCTAAGTTTGTATTTATAATTGCATTGGTTTTAATTAGTTTCCTTTGCCAGTTTAGTACCACTTATTCCAAAGGTTGCTGTTTTGCTTTCAATCCTAGGTATATTCTCTAGGGACTAGAATTTAATTTTTACGTATATGCTTAGAAATAAGGAAGGTTGATTTTTTTCCTAGGCTTTTGTTATTGTTGCTGTTAGAAAACTTATGAAGATAACCCACATGGTTTAATTATCCATAATTTAATTCATTGTCTTAATGGATGCCCAGTTTTCCTTTATTTTCATATTAACATATTCAGACTATTATTCTATACAAAGTCTGTGTGATAACACCCAGTTCTGGCAAGACAACTTGGAAACAATATTTTTGTTGGAGAATGTAAATGTATATAACCCTTCTGGAGGGTAATTTGGCAGTTTTTATCCAAAACTTGAAAAATGCTCATACCCATTGATCCAGTAAGTCAACTTACTGGGTTTATCCTAATGAAATAGAGGATATATGTAAGGCTTTTACCAAAAATGTTTAATACACTATTATTTATAACATTGAAAAATGGAAAAGAAAATCTCTAAGAATAGGTTGGTTAAATAAAGTATGGTACCTCTATTTAATAGAGTACCATTTAGCCATTAAACATTGTTACAGAAAATACTTTTGCTTTGGGAAAATGTTCATAGTATATTACTAGGTGAAGGTGAATAGTTTAATAATAGTTTTTAAGTATATGTTAATTAAAAACTAGAAGTAAAATACCAGTAATGCTTATCTCTGTATAATGAAATTTTATGAACTTCCCCACTTTTTAGTAATCTGGTTTTCTTCTAAAGTGTCTCTTTAGATATGAAGTACTTTTGTAACTGGTGTGAATATTAAAATACAAAGTCAGTATTATCTGATAAATTGTTACATCTTATTTTCCTGTATTGTGTGACCCACTATACAGATTTACTAAAAGAACTAGTAGAATAGTGATGAAATTAGAAAAAAAATGCAACCTGTTAATAATTTGAGAGGAGAAAAAGTCATGATATATTATTGAGGCTTGGTATTTAGATAGGCAGAGGGACCACAACTATGTCATCTGAACTGAAATTTTGTGCCCCCCCCCCCAGCATCTACCCCATCAGGTGGCAATGATTATTTATCATGATAATTAGACTTTCAGTGGGAATGGTCAGCTTCTTCACCATCTATAAGGTCTTGTTTCCTGATACCTTTGATGAATGCTATATATGCTTAGGAACCTGTACTCTCAAGGTCAACCAATATTCCTTGTAAAAGTGAAAATCAGACAGTTTTCGCCACTTCTCAAACAAGGGAAAGTGGGTTCCCTGTGGTACTCGTAGTGCTTCCCATCATCTTGTAAAAAATCGATTTAGATTACACCCCAATGACTAGTCAAATAGTCAATAACAAAAGGTTATGACACACAAATTCTTTCCTTTTTTTCAGGACTGAAGCTGTACGAGAGCTGATTTGCCAAAAACACTCTGTATCAGCATTAGTCCAATATAAATGATGTGAAAATAAACCATCACACACACATATATTATAAATGACTTGCAAAGCACATAAAGGGTGATTTTTAAAGCACAGATAATTTAATAAAAGTAGATTTGAATATTTTCAGGAAATTAGAGCAGAAATATGAATAAAATATTAGGAAAACTGAAATTTGAGGCATAGTTTTTAGTGGAAAGTACAAGAGAAGCAGTAATAGTTGTCCATCTATTAAAAGACTCATCAGGACCTTTTCCCTATTTTTATTAGAAAAACATGAAGTCTGAAGGTATATACGTATAAGATGAGTCGTGTTGTTGTATGACACAAATACATTGGGATCTTGTTTTTCATTTAATATTCTATCAGAATTACATTTTCCTTTGTCATTAACATCTTTCATAATCTTTAATGGTTACATGATATTCCATTTTGTTGTACCATAAATTAATTAATTTTCTCTACTATTCTTTTTTTTGTCTTCTAATAATGTAGCACCAAACATCTTTGTGCATAAACCTTCACCTGCATTATTTCTTTCGGACAGATTCTCCAAACTGGAAATACTTGAAAGGACTGAATATCTTTAAAGGGTCTTAATTCATTTTGCCAATTTTCTTTGAAAAGTTGAACTAACTCACACTCTTCAAAGCATCAGTATATAAAACAACATGAATTATGTAGGTTTTCAGAAGTATTATTTGAAATAAGTTACCTTTAAATGAAAATAAAAATAAGTGCTTTATGATAAAAATAAAGTTTTGTGTAAAATCCTTTGATTCTCATGGACATATTTCTAAAATATTTTGTTTCTCTAGAAAATATATGAAACAGTATTAAAATGGAAATTATTTTAATTACTGAAGATAAAACATATTATTATGAAAATAAAATACATAGTGACTTATACTGGGGAAAACTATGAAACTGGGAGACAGGAATTCTGAATTTTGACCTTGGTTCTCCTCCTAACTGACCTTGAATGAGTCTCTCCTCCAAATTTCAGTTACCTTATCTGTAAAATGAGGGCATTAGATCACATAGGCCCTGAAAGAGGAAAAGCAAGAGATACATATGTAGTAATTATTATAAATCTCTTGCTGTTTTTAAGATGCTGATATTTTATTGATTGGGATGTTCTGATGTTTAGCAAAATACTAAAGTTACTTTTGATTTTTGCTTTTCAGCCTTTTGGTTCTTTCCTCACTCAGACCAAGGTATTCTTTGCTATGTTTTAGCTGCTTCTTCATCCATTTTATCATACCTTTGTTGGGTAGATTTGATATGGAAAATGTAGAGGCATTGTGCTTTACTGTTAAGAGAATAAATACCTTAAAAATGCTGCAATAAGTAGCATTTTGTATGAATATTTTTTTCCACAGAGCAATAGTTACTAAAAAGTGGTTGTCACTATTAATTGATTAGCCTATACTAAATTACTAGGCAGTAGTAATTGGATTATAAAAATGAATTATAAATAAATAATTGTTTATTGATTTTACCAACTAGATGGTAGAGAGATTAAGAGCTTATTTGTACTCTGGGTTTTGTATTTGTATTTCAAAGATCAATTAAGTGTTGTGGTAAGAAAGCACTGAAGGAAATTAGATTACATATGTTAATTAATAATGTCCAGAGACTGATATTGATAAAAACAAAGTTTATATCTGTTATGACAAAATATCTGAAAGAAATGTCAACTTTCTGTATATTTCCCATTTATTTATTCATTTATAGTAAGTTTGTTCAAAGTTACACATATTACGAGAGGACATAAAAAGAATGTAAGATGATTCTTCTAACAATTTTCAGGTTATTTTATAAAACTAAACACAGCACATGAAAAGGATAAATAACAATACAACAAAGCATATGTTGAAACTATACTGATTGTTCAAGTGAAATCTGTAATAATATAGGAGGTTAGGAATGAATCTTGATATTTCTCTCTCCCTCATGTCTCATATTCAATCCTCAAATTCTATCCCTTTTAACCAAAAAGTGTATCTGGAATCTATTCATTTCTTTCCATTCCTACTGCCACCACTTTGGTTCAAGGTATCATTATCCCTGGCCCTAAATTATATAACTTGTCTTTTTCCAGTTTTGTTTTACTCAGTTGCTTGTCCACCATAGCCAGTATATATAATCTAAAACTGCAGAATTGAGTATGTTGACAGCTTAGGGATAAATGGCTTTAAATTGGTTTTGATGCTTCTTATGATTGGACTTTGGCTTATGCTTCTAGCCTCATTGATCCCCTCTGTCCTATGTACACTTCGTGGTATAACCATGCTATTTACCGAACCTCGAATGTGACCTGCACAAGATCTTTTCAGTTTAAACAATACTTCCTTAGGGAGATACCTTATATCTTGGTTATAGTCAGCTGCCCTGTTGTCACATGTGTCTTTCCTCTTAATTCTTCTTTTATTTATAACAAAACATATTTGTTTAATTATCTGCTTTTGTGATGGTGTATTTTGTGTTTTTATGGAGTCTCCAGCACCTATACAATGCTTGCCACATAGAATATGTTTAATATTTTATCCATGAAAGAATGAATATAGAAAGGGAGATAGTGTAGTGTAGGAGCATCTTATTGAGAAGATAGGTCTTTGAGAATGAGTACCTATTTTGATTATAGTAATAGAATAAATACTGCACAGATAAATCATATTTCCCTGAATATGATTTTTCATCCATGGGTGCCATTGTATACATACAACTAAGCACTGAAAACTTTTTCTGAACCTGTACAATTAGAGGCAGTAATTTCTTCAAAGGGATAGTAGGATCTGGCTATTAAGGAAGCACAGTTTATTTTTTTACAAATAAAAATTGTACATATTTAAGGTGTAATAACATTTTCCCCCAGGTTTATTGAGATATATTTAACATATTGTGTAAGTTTAAGTTGTACATATTGATTTGATATACTTATATATTGCAAAATGATTACTACCATAGCTCAACTTTCAAGTGCATAATATAATATTAGAAACTATAATCACTATACTATACATTAGATCCCCAGAACTTATCCATCTTATAACTGGAAGTTGGTATTTTTTCGCTAACATCTCCCCCACCTCCCCAGCCTCTTAAAGATGCCCAGTCTTTAGGACTCATTTTGACTAGTCAGTCTTCCTGATAATACATATTATGCTCATCAAATGTTGTGAGTGGGAGAAGGGAAATTATGCTGATTTGTTATTAGCCTACATTTATCTAAAACATTTTCTGCATAGCACCTTAGCTATCATTAAGTTTCATTTACTTAACAGATTTATAAATAAAGTGTTCATAGGCATATAAATAAAATGTTCATTAATTCAGGCTATATATAATTTGAGGGCTGTTTTAGGGTACAATGTTGTACTTGGTGTCCTAATTTTCAATTCAGTTAAATTGATTGTAATTTTAGTCTATTTTTGTTTTATTTCTAAAAACACAATCTTTTTCCCATGGTAAATAGAAAGTATTTCCATTTATAATTTTAAAAGATGTTAATCCCCTACTATCAGACTACATTTTAAGTCTTAAATTTTCCCGATTTTACTATGTTGTGTAAAATAAAGCATTATAAGAATCTTGATGAGTGCAAATAAGATGCAATGAAAAACATCACGATAAAAATGCCAATAAGTCACATAGGTTTCATTCCTAAATTTAAGCATGCAGCTTTGGAGTATGATAATAACACATTGTCTTTGCATGTTAAATTCTGTAATGAAGACATTAAATAAAAATATGAAAAATATTTTGATTTGAAGCAGCTTGGTCTGATGAATATGAAATAAAAATGAAGTTCCTGAGAATTAAAAGTGAATATATACTTACATATTTATCTACTTTTATTCACAATTATCAAAGATGGCCTGAATAAAAGTTCTTTCTTTTTAGGGACTTCCAATTTTGATGGATTGGATGAGTGATGAAACATATAGTTTGGAAAAAAGTGTCCTTTAAAAGAGAGTACAATTTTGCTTGTTTAATCATTACACTAAAGCTTAGTCATGTATGGAGAAAGCTAACAATTAACATGGTATATGCAACAAATACATTGGATACTTAATTAAATATAACATTGCTTATTTTTAAGGGATTGACAAAAAAAAAATCAAACCCTCCTTAGCAAGTGAAATCTTTATAGTAGCAGACGTCGGAAACCAGAGGATGTGGCTCCTTCTCTGTTTGGATGATGCAGAATTGCTCTAAGCAGTAAGCTACTGTTTTCAGAAAGCATTAGCATCTTCAGCAATACAACTGTGTCATTCTCTCTTAATACGGGTGTTTGTAACTGCAAAGGGGAGACGATAAACAGTATATGAGATTTGATAGCTCCATGATGACTTAAACAGATACTGATGGACAGATCTGCTGTTTGATATTTTCTTCACTAGAAGATGCTGAGACATAGAGATGGCTGTGATTATCTTTTGTAAGGCAGGAAATGCAATCTTTAGGGGTTTCTGGAAATAGAAAGGTCATGCAGTCTGGAACCTGTGAGCCTTTTCAATCTCTAAGTCATCAGGTATGACCTCACAAATTATGATGATATTGTTACATGGCAGAGTTATTGCTTGTTCTAGTTCTTAATCATTTATAATCTATTAATCAATGTTATTGTTTATTATATTTCCTTAGTGTATTTGAACAAATATTTATAATGATAGACACCAGCTAAACAATATGAACTTTAAAAATGTGTCTGTTTGCGTTTGTGTTTACTTTAGCTTTTTTAAAGGGGCGAAGTGGAGAGCAAGCAAAGAGATTCTTTGTATGTGATTAAAAGCAAGGTTTGGGGCTCAACAGATTTTTCCAGATTAAGCCTAAATACAGTCAAACTGCATCTCTTATTTTGAATGATAAAAATGGCATAAATTTTTCAAACTTAAAAAGATATTATCATAGCTAGCTGCTTATAGGCAGTGACATATTAAAAATTTTTTTTATCTGGAGTTTTTTAAGTGTAGGAATAAATGTTGCTACCATTGTAGTGTGCAGCCACACAGCAATATGAGTTTGATGAGTAGAATCATGTTTATCAGCATCTGAGCTATAAGCTAATTTCTGGAAATTTACATTTCAGCATCTGAACAGTTTTAAAGGTATTAGTTTTAATCACTTCTCAGGTCTATTGAAAGAATGATGCTGATGGTCATCTTAATATAGATATCTGCTTACAGATGCTTATACATGAAAGCAGACAAATATTTTTTTTTACAAATCCTGTGATATTTAAGCTTCCTTAAGATTTTTGGACCCAGAGATACTCTGCATTTGCTTACTTTCATTTTCAAAATGAAAGGACTTGACTACATTAAACATGTTAACTACAAAGAATAGAGAATCATCACAGCAAAGAATTTGGATTTATATATTCATTTTATCCTGAAACTCTGCTATTTATTTTAAACCATATTTTCTTGTCAAGTTGCAATGCATTTACTTTTGGTTTGTTAAAGCATATCCTCAGAATGACATGCCTGGGTAAGAACCTGGGCCTGTGTTTGGCATTCAGATTTTGAAGGAAATGTATTTTATTTTTTTAGTATTATACATATTTCTGCCTAGAGGATTTCAGATTCCTGGCCAGGTATTCCACATGAAATGAGCAAAAAGAGATAAAATGTTGCAGCATTTCTCAACAGAAATACAATTTTGTCTTCATGATTCTGTAGCCTGATTAGGATTTAATGCCTCATCAGGATGAAATGATATACTATTAAAATGAACATGTTTATCAAAAGACTGCAGTGGAAGTCTGAAACAGTGATTTAATTCGGTGAAGGGGTCAGTTTCTCCTTTTTTAATTAAAAACACATTGAAAAATTATATCTACTGATATTGGTTATAATTTATACGTTATTCATGCTACTTAGCCAGCTTATATTCTTATTAGTAGGGAAGATTGCCATAGTCTTAAGCTTGATTAGTTTTGGAATGATTTGAATATACCTTTTAGTTGCTACAAAACCTGTTTAATCTGTTAGAATTTATTTCCAGTATTTGCATGTATTAGTCACCATGAGTACATTCTGTTTCTTGGCATTGCTTTAGGATTCCTCTAGGTATTGGTTTCACAGAATTCTGCTATTTTTCACTGTATCTATGACCTTTCAGAAGAACCAAATCATAAAGTTGATTTTTGGTTATTTTCCTTTAGTGGCCCTTAATGAATATATCTCAATAGTTTTGTAAGGTGAAAAAAATGATTGTTTTACAGTTGTCATTTCTTTTACAAATTAGAGTGAAATTTCTCTCTGTTGCTTTGTCAGAATATGTTACATTAGAAAGTAAAGACTGGTAAGAATGTCACAGACATTTAAGTGTAATGTCAACCTTTTTTCCTGTGAGGCCTTGACCTTTTGAATGGTGAAATTGACTGTAAATTTGCCCAGTAGTGGTCAGTTATTTTCTTTTTACAATGATTGCCTCTGTCTATACTATTTTACATACATTTCATTATACACCAAAAGGTTCCTAAAGGTAAGCAGTTTATAAGCAGTTCTTTGAACAATTGTGCAGGTCAGTAAACATTATGTAAAGCTGATCATTTGCACAACACTGTATTTGGTATTGTGAGGAATAAAGAAAAATTGTTTCCGGCTTTTAAGGAGATTATGAGATACTGAATACAAATGAGCTATGCTCACATTTTGAACTGGCTTTTCAAAGATGGTACAATCAGTTTCAAGTTAATTTATAAACTGATGAATCTTAGGATGAGTTATAGATAACTTTTTCTTCTCATGCAAATTTCTTGGTATTACAGAAATAAAACATTGGGTCAAACTGTATATCTAGAATCTCATAATTTTGACAACTGCATTAAGTTCTTTTCTAATACATAATTTATTGTAGCAGGGCATTATAAATTATGAATCAATAAAATAACTTTGTATGTTTTAGAAGCTATCATCAATTTGTTTTGAGAATGAGGGAGGGTCTTACTCACTGGCAGGAGGCAAAGCAGGGACCTCAAGAATTAGCTCAAAACAGGGATATGACCAGTCCAGCGAAACCAGTCTAGGCATTGGTAATTATGTGTTATGGCCTCCCTGGGATTAAATTTGGAAATAAAGAGTAACAAATTTAGCAGTGTTTGATACTAACTAGGTCATTTGGGGAGTTCTTTGAGTAAAATGGTTGGGGAGATGGTATTTCACCTCAAGCTCTGAGAAAGGGGACTGGGAGGATCTAGTATGGAAGCAGGTCTGAGCCAGCTGACTGTTGGGTATCTACATACTGTCCATTTTTCTTGCATACCAGTATGCTGGCTGAAAGTAGCCAGGGGCAGGATAGAGCAGATGCAAAGCGCTTTGCCATATCCAGAATCCAGTACTGCGGCATGCTGCCCAATAGTACCTTCAAAGTGCCTGTTTTCTTGTATGACAGCAATAGAACATTTATTTGCAAATTCTTCTGGTTCGTTGCAGTTGGCTGTACTAAGAGATGTATAGTATGGTGGTGAAGCATCTGGACCACCACATACACTGGGTTCAAATCTTAGCTCTGCCACTTACCAGGTCTGTGATCTTGGGCAAGTTACTTTTCTGCATATGAGTTTTTTTCATATGTAATATAGGGATAATAATGGTACCTCCCTCAAAGCGTTGTGAAGATCTAGTGAGTTAATGTATATAAGCACTTGTATATACCAAGTACATTAGTGCCAGTACGATTTATTGGCAGATGTTATATACATCCTAAGAGTTAGGATGGTCTCCTGGCAGATGTTGGTAATGGTAGTCATGCACTTTATTTTTGTCCCCTCTCACTCATCCTCCTTATCAAATAAGAAATTCAGTTAAAAATATATGGTACACTGATATAAAGATAATTATAAAAATGCAAACAAAGAAAAACATGCTACATCTGATTATAACATTTACTGACTATGGGAATTGTGGCAAAAAATTTTGTTTGAAATTTTTTGCATATGCTTAACTTGTGTATAGATCCTTTGCTTTTCTATATTATACCAACTACTTCATTCATGACAAAGATTATGGGGCCTTTGGGCAAATATTTAAGAGCAATGTCAGGTCTTTTTAATTATACTTGAGGATTAAAATTCTTCAAGTAAAAATCAAGGTTTAAAGAAAATTATATAGAGACAAGATACATAGTTTAGATTTAATGATGAGTTATTTTTTTTAATCATTAAAAATGTCCAGGGCATAAAACTTCATTGAAAGTTAAATGCAACTTGTTTGGGTAATTTTGTTAATGAATATTTTTGTTCTAGGTAAAAGACTAAAATGAAATATGTTTAAATACAGTGTATAGAAACATTCAAGGCCCTCTTTGATAGAGTTTAATTTTGAATTGCTAGTGATTATTTAATGTAAAAACATCTATTTGCTCAAAAATCATCAAGCTCCTAAGTACAAATGAATCACTTGGTATATGGGTGAAATCTAAATGCGGAAGTGTCACATTTTGTGACATCTTTTCATTTTAGTACTCTTGAGCAATTCTCTCAATGTGCAGCTATTTCTCAAAAACTGGCATGGGGTTAATCGAATCTGAGCATAATGCCATTTGTTAGAACAAGCAAACAAACAAACATACAAAACCCCACAGTGTTCTAGTAAGCACAGTACTGTGAAAGGATATAAAAGACAAACTGGCCCCTACCTTCAGGATGTCGCAGGTAGTGAGTCATAAGCACTAAATATAAGTAAATATAACAGAATGTTGAAAGTAGTGAGTGCCATGAGATTCAAGAGAGATGAGAGAAGCAAAATTATTCTGCTGTGAGCTCAGTGGGCAGAATATTTCCAGCTGAGCTGGGAGAGGAGAGCAGAGGCTAGATGAGGAGTTGGGGAAGAACAAAAAAATAGTAGAAGAGGTAGACTTTGAAGACTGGCCAAGATAGGGGAAAAGTCCTGTCTGGCAGAGGAAAGGCTAGGGAGGCAGAATGCAAATGGTAATGCTTGAGTGCTACAGAGTAGTTCATTTTGGCTGTAGCCTAGTCGGGTAATTCACACAATTACAGGAAAGGTTTGTTGGGACCAGATTCTGCAGTCTTGAACGTTAGATTACGGCTTCTAAATGGAGAACATTTCTGCGCTGATCCATTTATTCTTGGGAGAAAATAAAATCAAAACCAAAAGAGCAGTACCTAAATTTTGCCGTCATTTTCAGAGCTCTAACCCTCTTGACACTTTGAAAATTAAATTCCTAAGTAGATTTAGTAGTTAGTGGACAAGGTAGGGGGTAGAAGCAAATGGAAGGATTTTAATAAAATTCTCTATCAAAATTGCACGTGTGAGCATTTTCAGTCTATGCACAATCACTCAAAAGTCCTAGATTTCAGATCCTAAGAGACCTCCTGCTTGTCCCTGATGTAAACTCTATTTTTTTGGTAGGTAATCTTATTTAGCTTTGGCTTTATTTTGACATTTCCTAGACCAAGGACAATCTAGAGGGATCATTAATTCAATGAATACACATGTCACTATGGTGAATATTTGGATAATAAAGACTTTGTCTTAGGGAAAATTTGAAATAAAATTGCTGTTTATAATCATGGAAGGCACAGTGATATTTTTGCTTTGCTCTTTGTTCATTTAGAAATGATAAACCGTCATTGCTAATACTTTTAATATCACCTTTAAATCTTCTACTGCATACACTGGAAGTATCTCAGTGGTGCCTGAGGTTAGTAGAAAAGCTGGGTAACATTCAAGAGCAGATTTCCTTTGGATGGGACAGCTGGGATGTGACTTTTGTTATTAGACCCAGGAAGAAGATATTCGTGCATAGGAATTGTGAGAAAATCGGAATGGAATACTCTCAGTTAGTACATTGTCCATATAAAGTATGTCAAAAGTAAAACTCATGGGATTCCACAAGGGTGAGTAAAAAATGAAACCAGAAACAACTGTTCTTCTGGCTCTAAATTTAGAGCAGTAGCAGATCTATACAATTAAGAATATTCTGTTTCTTTCTGTAGAAGTCTGCAATATTTGAAAACCCAATTTGCTAGAATTCTTGTGAGGTTGCTCTTATTAATCCTTGTGACTGCACTTGTCTGTGGAAGAGCCATATATATGATAGGAGCCCAATAAATTTTCTGTACTTGCTTTAGAATCATAGACCCATTTCTGGGAGAAATGTTGGAGATCATTGGGTTTTGGGTTGCTTTAAAACTTTTAGACATTTAAAATTTTTTTCCCTCAAAAAGCAGATAAAAGGCATTTAGTGAAGTGATCCTTTCCCTACCCCAAGCCTTTAAAAAAATGACAATACAGGAATATAAACAAAGAATAAATTAAAAAGACAATTGAGTATTTATTTATCAAACTCTTCTTTCTAAAAGGCAACAGAGACTGGTTTCAGTGAAATACATTGCAAAATGTGCTGCGTATAAATATATAACATCTATTCCTAGCCATGTCTTTTTTTCAAGTTTTATTCAGCCTCATAAAAATTTATTGAGTCTATTATATAATATGGAGGGAAGCAGTATAGAGTAGTAGTTGAAGAGGTAGAGTTATAGAGCTGGACTTCCTTGTTTGGATCCCCTATATTGCATTTCACTGACAATGTTTATTTTAGGACCATAACTGAATTTCTCTTTTCCTCAGTATTGTCATCTGTAAAATGGGGTTAGTAATATGCTAATCTCTAAAGAATCAATTGAATCAATGAATTAATGTAAGTAGGATACTTGAAATAGTACTTAGCTTAACAAATATTAGTTATAATTACTCCCCAGGGGACTAGGTATAGTTGAGCTTCAAAAGATATAAAACAAATCCACCCTTCAAGGAACTTATATCATACTACAGAGTATAATACGGATACTCATATTTGTACATATTTATACACATGTATACTACATACACATATGTACATACACACACACACACACACAGAAAAAGAAACTAAGTAGCTTGAAGATCAAAATTGCCAGCAAAGGATAGGATGATACGGGATTCAAACAGGAAGTCTAACCCTAGGGCTCTTGCTCTTTGTCACTGTGTTGTTCTGTTTAGGATTATATACATCTGAATTAGATAGGATTGTATAAGTTAGTGTATTCTAAATTCCAAATTGAGATGAAAGATGTTAAGGTAAGCTAAAACTGCCATAGAAGACATTATGGAAGAGGTGTGATGACTTTCATTATACTCCTTCCACTACAAATAATATCTGTATGGTCATCAGTATAGTTTCCGCCATGGTGCTCAGTAAATTATTACTGTTATCATAATCTTTCTGATAATTTATTTTCAGTCTACCCTAATTGGTGCAATGGACTGTTTGAAAACCACGAATCTCATCTATACTCATGATTTAAATTACCCACCAGTGACTATTAATTATTATTTATTAGAATTGAATGTTTAGCTTTTTGAAAACACTGATGCCCCAAGCTTATCTCAGGAGTACTAAATAAAGTCTATGGAGGTAGAACCCACGCTTTTATATTTACAAAAGACTTTCCAAGTGAATCTGATGGGCAGCCCAAGTTGAGAACTGCTGCTTTACATGGTGATGAATTCCAAATTGAAAGCTCAAATCTACATCTTAACCTCTATCTCGTGTTCCAGGTACTGCATCTTGTTAGAGATCTCTGCTTATTTATCTTATAAATATCTCAAAGTTGGTCTGTCCCAAACTAAACTTATTATTTTCTCTTCAAAATCTATTTGTCTTCCTTAGCGTGATGACTTGCTAATTATTTTCAGCTTTTTTGCATCCCAACCTTAGATCCAATTACTCACCAAGTTATGTAAAGAAAGAATTTTTCTCCTAAGGAGCTCAAAATTTATCCCTTCCTTCCATTCCCCTTTGTCTTGACCTTAGTGTGAGTTCACATTTGTTTCTTACCTGGACTATTGTAATCATTTCTTAATTGGTATTTCTTTTTCTTCCCATCAGTCATCCTCAAAGCAAATTACTCACTACTCAGCTGCCACAGTACTCTTCCTGAAATGTAAACCAGGAAAGGCATTTGCTTACTTAAACTCATCTAAGGCTTTTACTTTCACCCACTACTTTCATAATTTTCTGAATTCTAATAAGTGAGAACATGCAGTATTTGTCTTCCTCTTTCTGACTTATTTCACTTAGCATAATGCCCTCAGTCCATCCATGTTGTTGCAAATAGCAGGATTTCCTTCATTGCTATAGCTGAATAATATTCCGTTGTCTTTATTTCATCCATTCATCCATTGCTGGACACCTAGGTTATTTCCATACCTTGAATATTGTAAATAATGTGGCGGTTAACATGGGATGCAGATGTCTCTTTTGAGACCGTGATTTTATTTCCTTTGGATATATACCCAGAAGTAGGTTTCCTGGATCATATGGTAGTTCTATTTTTAAGTTTTTGAGGGATTTTGAGAAAGTGACATTTAATCTTAGCCATCGTTAAACTTCGTTAAAATTCTGTTAGATAGAGACCCTTTAAAATGCTGTCTTCTCTGTCTATGATGCCTTTGACCCTCGTTTCTCTTTTTCTGGCTCTTTCTTATGCCTCAAGAGTGATTTAGATTAAGCATCATCTCCTTTTGAAACATTCCCTCATCCCTTCAGTGTGAATTAGGTGTTTTTTTCCTTATGTTCTTCTGGATTCCAGTATTTACCTTAAATGAAGCACAATATATACTGTATTGTAGTCATTAATTTTCCTGTCTTGACTATGAACTGTTTAAGGGCAAAGGAAATGTCTTTCATTTCTTTAGAGCCAGCACTAATACCCTGGCACATGATAACAATAAACTTTTGTTGAATAACAAAATGGGGAAAGTTGATGGAAAACTGTGGCCTATGTCACTTTGGACACCATTAGGAAATCATATTAGCTGAGGTGTATAAGTATGGTTGGACCAGACTCTGAAGTGTCTTCAAGTTAAATTAAGAAATTTTATATTTTATGCTTAACTGATAATGCCTTTACAGTATAGCATGTAGGTTAAGAGTATTGACCTGCCTTCAAACCCAGTGTCTACCTCCTAGTAGCTGATGATTCCTAGGAAAGTCTCTTTGCTTTTTCAAGTTTCACAATTCTCACTGTTCTGAAGATTTTTAATGAGTGAATGTGTGTTAAGTTCTAGCACTGTGCCTGGCACATTGTAACCTTATTACAGCAACTGCATGCAACACTGAGAAAAATCAGACACGGGACTGACAGTTTCATAATGTAGAATTATCCCATGATTGACCATTTAGATGGCAATCAAAAAACCAAAATTTTAGCTCTAGTTCTAGCTTTGCTACGGCTTACTCTAGAGCTTGAATGTATCTTAATTTTCTCATTCAAAAAATTACAGTATTAATGCAACCAGGATGTTGTAATCATTTGAGATGTGAAATTAAAGAGTGGGGATTTCTATCCTTGAAGTCACAGATGCCACCATCATGCTTTTGTACAAACTGTGTCATTTGTCTGGAATATTCTTCTTCCTCACCTTGATCATCCTATTTGTCCTTTAAGACTCTGTTTAAGCATCAGTTAGTGGGATTGGATGGTCATTTATATATCCCTTAGAGTACTAAGTCTACTTCTGGTATAACCTTCACCATGTGTAGCATTTGAAAAAAATATATACTTGTATGTTTTCTCTCTTAGAATGTGAAATCCTAGAAGGCAAGGTTGTCTTTTAATTGAGTGTCCCCAGTATTTATTACAGACTCTGGCACATGTTAAATGATTAGTAAATACTGATTCAATAAATAGATTATGTTATATAAATTTGAGAATATTGACGTATGCTTTTGGGCAGCAAAAAAACAGTTTCTGAAGTTCATTTAGAGGTTATTTACTGTGGAACTAGAGATAACAAAATGTGTTAATAATTTTAGTTAGCTCTACTAGTAATAGAATAAAGATTAGTAATAGTATGGTGGTAATAAGAACATATTACCCTGGCTAGAATGACCATGCTACCAAAATCACACAAAGGCATACAGGAAAAGAAAATATAGAGACCAATGTCTCTCAAGAACATAGATGCAAATATTCCCAACTAAATATTAGCAAAATTGAGTCCATTAATTTATAGAATAATAATATATCATGAGCAAGTGGGTTTTATCCTAAAAGTGCAATGCTGGTTTCGTATTTTCAAACCAAACAAAGTAATCCATGATATTAATTGACTAAATAAGAAAGACCACATGATCATTTCACCAATGCAGAGAAAGCATTTAACAGAATTCCACATCCATTCCAGAAAAGAAAAAGAAAAAAAGCCTTTCAGAAAACTAGGGACAGAAGAAAACTTCTTTCTTCAATCTGAAAGGACATCTCCCCAGAACCTAAGGTTAATATGATACTTAAGGGTGAGACTGGATGGTCTGCCTATGAGATGTGAGCAAGGGGGGATGTGAATTCTCACCACTTTTGTTCAACGTTGTGCTGAAAGACCCAGTGAGTGCAAGAGACATGAAAAGGAGAGAAAACCATACAGATTGAAAAGGAAGGAATAAAACTGCCCCTATTCACAGACAATGATTGTTTATGTAGAAAATTTCAAAGAATGTAACAAATAAAACTCATAAAAGTACTTAATTTAGCAAGTACTGGATATATGGTCAACAGGCAAAAGAGTGTGTGGTTAAAAAGGGGCAGCACAAAGGATTTTCTTGTGTTTATGGCCTATTCTTACAGAGAATAAACTTTCTTGGTTTTAATCTTTATGAGTAAATCATTTTTAATACCTAACAAAAGTTCCAATACAAACTTAGATGGAATTAGGGAAATAGAGTTTTTTTTTTTTTTTTTTTTTACCAGAGAAAGTAATTCTTCTCTATTCCTTGACAGTTGAATCATATGTGGAAGTTTGTGCTCAGATATGGAAACTACACTTAAAAGAGATGTTGACTAAGAATTTCTAGGGAAGGTGATTCAGAGAGAGAAATATCTAAAAAAAGTGTGATGTTAGAAACGCATTGAGATGCTGTTGTGGCCTTTTTACCATTGCTCTCTAGATCTTTTCCATGGGTCGAGAAGAAACTCATTTCATTGGTGAGACAATTAGCATTTGGTTTCTGCTGGTCCTCACTTGTGTATGTGGCTGTCCAAAATTTGTTGGACTATTAAGCAGACTGAGTAACGGCTGACTGGATTCCTGAATGCTCTGCAGAGCCAAGCAGTGTGGCATGTGAA
This sequence comes from Smutsia gigantea, assembly GCA_032199065.1. Lineage (NCBI taxonomy): Eukaryota > Metazoa > Chordata > Mammalia > Pholidota > Manidae > Smutsia > Smutsia gigantea. The sequence continues at coordinate 54,600 of JAVSCE010006501.1, forward strand.
TCCTAAGGCCCACATATGAGAGGAAAGACTGAAAGAGCATTTTAACCAGAGGTCCAATATGTATTCTCCAGAGTGATACATTAATAAATTAATCATGGTTGATAATTTGGTTCCTATCTTACACTTGTGCATTGAAACTGTATTTTAGTTAGTTTACATGTTTGATCAAGTCATCAATGACTGACGAAAATAAAAGGCATTGTTTTGTTTCATTATAAGTGCCTTTCTTCAGTCTAATCTTCTCATTTGATTCCTTAGAAAAATGCCATTAAGTTATGTAGTGCCCTCCAATTGCTTCTGTTAAATGAAAGAGCAGGTGTCAAGATCATATAAAAGAACAAATAATCCAAGTAAGAGGTATTTTATAATATGACATCCTATTAAATGCATATCTGTTTACTCATGAACCATGTGTATCTAACTCCTAACCTCCCCATGTCAAAGTCACTGTCAATAAAATTGTAATCTTTGCTTGTAGGGTGCAAAATATGTGAGTTATGCATGGATTTTTATTATGTAGATACAACCTCACTTTCCAGCTTTATTTTTATACTTTAAGTGGATACCTTGTGCTCTATAATCCTATCAACAATGGGAATTTTGTAAGTAAGCCTATCTTTTTCCTCTGCCTGTGTGTGCCGATCCCACCACCTCCTTTCCCATCCGCTTCAATATTTCAGAAACTTAATATATTTTTCAAAACAGCCTGGCTCAACTTTTTCTCTGAAGATTTGCTGAGGCAAAAAACATGGGTTTTGGAGTTTAAACAGATCAAAGTTTGAATTCTACTTCTGACAGTAGGTCTATAATCATGGGTAAGTTACTTCATTACTCGGAGCCTCAACTTCCCACTTGGGAATGGGGATGACATCCTACAGAGTTTAGTGAGATGATCTTTGAAAGTACCTAATATTGCCCATGGCCATTATTATTAGTAATTGCCTTAGTCTGTTTGGTCTGCTATAACAAAAAATTTCATAAGTTGGGTAGCCTATAAACAGTGGAGATTTATTTCTCATGGTTTTGGAGGTTGAGAGGTCCAAAATTAAGGCTTCTGCAGATTCAGTGACTGTTGGGAGCCCACTTCCTCAGTCATAGATGGCCATTTTTTGGCTGTGTCTTTGCGCAGCAGGAGGGGTAAAGGAGCTCTCTGGGATCCCTTAGATCATGGCATTAATCCCATTGAAATTGGCTCCAACCACATGACCTATTCACGTCCCAGAGGTCCCCCCTCCAAATTCTCTCACATTGGGGATTAGGTTTCAAAATGTGAATTTGGTGGTAGACACAAACTTTCAGTCTGAAGCAGCAGTAGTAGTGATAGTATTAAATTTGGATGAAGGAATGATTGATAAAGGAATGACTGATTGAACTTCCCTGATTATTTTACTTTTCTTCTGTTACTACATGACTACAAAAATCTATAAATTGTAGGCAGAGGCTCTTTCATAAAACTCTCAAGCACCTTGTAAAACCAGCCAAATCACGAAATTCTAAGGTCCTTTCTTCTTTAATAATTTACTTGTTACCTCTTGAAATATACTATTTCAAATTGTGCACCCTCTGGTGCACAATAGGCCTGTGGACAGATCTGCATTCTAATAGAGAGGCTTACATATGACTTTTTCAATTACAAAATTGAAATTGTTCCATAAAACACCTCTGGTTTCAGAGATCATCTTAGCCACCATTCTGCTTTGCCTTAGGACCTTAGCTTAGTATAGATAGTGTAAGTTGAATAATTGGAGCTATTTATAGCTATAATGCTAGCTATAAATTAGTTTAGTCTATTTCTATTGTATACTAAGTAGAGTAGCAGATTACTCCCATATATTTCTAATAACTGGAGATGGTTCTTCTGAGTGTCAGAAGACATTCTTACATTTTATTTATACACAAATTTAAAACAACAGTTTTTTGGTCTTGTGAGGGTAATAAGTAATTGAGGAATTTTAAGAAGTTATATACATTCGTTAAGAATGTTATATACATATTTACTCATCATTTTTCTTTTTCCTCATTTCCCATTTCAAATCTAATTCCAAACCTGCCACCCCCCCTCCCCCCACCATATTTAGGGTATTTTATTTTTCTTTTTTAAAGGATTTTTAAAAATTGAAGTATAGTTGATATAAAATCATATATTAGTTTCAACTATACAAAACAGTGGTTCAACAGTTACCTATATTAAATCCTCACACCCACTCTTGGAGTTACTATCTGTCAACATAGGAAGATGTTACAGAATCATTGTCTATATTCTCCATGCTGTATTAACATTCCTGTGACCAGTTTATGTTGTGCTTGAGAATTTTTGTGCCCTTTTATGCCCCTCCCACCCACCTTCCTCCCTTCTTTTATGCCACTCCAGCCCTTCCTCCACCAGTCACTACTTAGTGTCTATGAGTTTACTGCTTTTTTGTTCACTTTGTTTTTAGATTCCACAAATAAGTGGTAAAATATGGTATTTGTCTTTATCTGCCTGGTTTATTTCACTTAGCATAATACCCTCTAGGCCCATCCATGTTGTTGCACATGACAAAGTTTCTTTCTCTTCTATAGCTGAATAATATTCCATTGTATATATGTATCACTTCTTTATCTATTCATCTATTGATGGACATTTTGACTGTTTCCATATCTTGGCTATGTAAATAATGTAGCAACAAACAAAGGGGTTCATATCTCTTTTCAAATCAGGGATTTTGTTTTCTTTGGGTAAATTCTTGGAAGTGGAATTATTGGGTCATAGGGTATTCTTATTATAAATTTTTTGAGGAACCTCCATACTGCTTTTTATAGTGGTTGCACCAATTTATACTCCCATCAACAGTGTAGGGAGGTTAACTTTTTTCCACATCCTTGCCATTCTTGTCTTTTGGACAGTGGTCATTATAACTGGTGTGATATGATATCTTATTGTGGTTTTGATTTGCATTTCCCTGATGATTATTGATATGGAGTATCTTTTCACGTGCCTGTTGGCCATCTGTATTTCTTCTTTGGAGAAATATCTGTTCAGATCCTCCACCCATTTTTTAATTGGGTTATTTGTTTTTCTTGGTGTTAAGTTGTATGAGTTCTCTATGTATTTTGAATATTAATCCCTTACTGAATAACTCATTTATGAATATATTCTCATTTTTTTCCTGCTAATGGTGTCCTTTTCTTTAGTGAATCTTTTAGTTTGATGTAATCCCACTTGTTCATTTTTTATTTTGTTTCCCTTCCCAAGGAGATATGTCCAGGAAAAATTGTTCATAATTATATACAAGATATTTTTTACTATGTTTTCTTCTAAGAGTTTCATGATTTCATTCAAATCTTTAACCCATTTCGAGTTTACTTTTGTGTATGGAGTTAGACAATAGTCCAGTTTCATTCTCTTGCATGTAGCTTTCCAGTTTTCTCAATACCAGTTATTGAAGAGACTCTCTTTTCTCCATTGTATATTCATGGCTCCTTTATTGTATATGAATTGACCATATATGCATGGGTGTTTATATCTGTTCTGGCTCTCTATTCTGTTCCACTGATCTATGAATCTGTTCTTGTGCCAGTACCATACTGTATTGATTATAGTAGTTTTGTAGTATAGCTTGAAGTCAGGTTGTATAATACACCAGCTCTGTTCTTTCTCAGATTTGCTTTGACTATTTAGGGTCTTTTGTAGTTCTATATGAATTTTAGGATTATTTGCTCTAGTTCATTGATAAATGCCACTGGTATCTTGATTGGGATTCATTGAATCTGTAAATGGCTTTGGACTGCACGGCCATTTTGACAATAATAATCTTCTTATCCATGAGCATGGGGTAGATTTCCATTTATTGGTGTCTTCTTTAATTTCACTCGAGTGTTTTATAGTTTTCAGAGTACATTTCTTTCACCTCTGTAGTTAGCTTTATTCCTAGGTATTTTATGCTTTTGATGCAATTTTAAATGGAGTTGTTTTCCTGATTTCTCTTTCTGCTAGTTAGTTGTTAGTATATAGGAATGCAACAGATTTCTATTAATTTTGAAGCAACAGATTTGTATTAATTTTGCATTCTGCAACTTTGCTGAGTCAGCTCTTAGTTCTAATAGTTTTTTGGTGGAGCCTTTAGGGTTTTCTATATATAGTATCATGTTATCTGCAAATAATGACAGTTTAACTTCTTCCTTACTAATTTGGATTCCTCTAATTTCTTTGTTTTGTCTGATTGCTGTGGCCTAGGACTTCCAGCACTATGTTGAATAAAAGTGGTGAGAGTGGACATCCTTGTCTTGTTCCTGATATTAGAGGAAAAGCTTTCAGCTTTTGGCCATTGAGTATGATGTTAGCTGTAGGTTTGTGGTATATGGCCTTTATTATGTTGAGGGACATACCCTCTATACCCATTTTGTTGAGAGTTTTTATCATGAGTTGATGTTGAATTTTGTCAAATGCTTTTTCAGCATCTGTTGAGATGATCATATGGTTTTTATCCTTTTTTTTAATGTGGTGTATCACATTTATTCATTTACAAATATTGTACCATCCTCATATCCATGAAATAAATCCCACTGGGTTGTGATGGATGATCCTTTTGATGTATTTTATAATTCAGTTTGCTAATATTTTGTTGAGAATTTTTGCTTCTATGTTCATCAGGGATATTGGTCTATAATTTTCTTTTTTAGTAGTGTCTTTGTCTGGCTTCGGTATTATAGTGATGCTGGCCTCCTAGAATGAGTTTGGAAGTATTCCCTCCTCTTCAATTTTCTGGAATACATTAAGAATGATGGATATTAAGTCTTCTTTAAATGTTTGGCAGAATTCAGCTGTGAATCCATCTGGTACTCATTGTTTGTTTGTTGGGAGTTTTTTTGATTACCAATTCAATTTCATTGCTGTAATTGGTCTCTTCAGATTTTCTGTTTTTCCTGGGTCAGTCTTGGAAAGTTGTATTTTTCTAGGAAGTTGTCCATTTCTTTTAGGTTGTCCAATTTATTGGCATATAATTTTTCATAGTATTCTCTAGTAGTTCTTTGTATTTCTGTGGTATCTGTTGTGATTATTCCTTCTTCATTTCTGACCTGTTTATGTGTGTATACTCTCTTTTTTTCTTGATAAATCTGGATAGGGGTTTATCTATTTTGTTTATTTTCTCAAAGAACCACCTTTTGGTTTTATTGATTTTTATATTGCTTTATTCTGTTTAATTTATTTCTGCTCTGATATTTATTATGTCCCTTCATCTACTAACTTTGGGTTCCATTTGTTCTTCTTTTTCTAGTTCCTTTAATTGTGAGTTTAGATTGTTTATTTGGGATTGTTCTTGTTTTTTGAGGTAAGCCTCTACTGCTATGTACTTTCCTCTTAGAACTGCCTTTGCTGCATCCCACAGGTTTTGGGCCATTGAGTTTTTGTTTCCATTTGTCTCCATGTATTGCTTGATTTCTGTTTTAATTTGTTCATTGATCAATTGATTATTTAGAAGCATGTTGTTTAGCCTCCATGTATTTATAAACTTTTTTTTTCTTTTTAATTTACTTCAAGTTTTATACCATTGTGGTCTGAGAAGCTGCATGATACAATTTCAATCTTTTTGCATTCTTGAGGGTAATTTTGTGGTCTAGCATGTGATCTATTCTGGAGAATGTTCTGTGTACACTTGAGAAAATATCTATCCTGCTCCTTTTGGGTGGAATGTTATGTACATATCACTTAAGCCCATCTGATCTAATGTGTTGTTCAGTGCTTCTGTTTCCTTACTTATTTTTTGTCTGGTTGATCTGTCTATTGATGTAAGTCGTGTGTTAAAGTACCTTAATACAAATGAGTTGCAGTCTATTTCCCCCTTTAGTTCTATTAGTATTTATTTTATATATTTAGATGCTCCTATGAGGGTACATAGATGTTTATAATGATTATATCCTCTTGTTGGACTGATCCCTTTATCATTATATAATATCCTTCCTTTTCTCTTGTTAATTTCTTTGTTTTGAAATCTATTCTATTTTGTCTTATAGAAGTACTGCTACTCTTGCTGTTTTCTCCCTATTATTTGCATGAAATATCTTTTTCCATTCCTCTACTTTTAGTCTGTATATGTCTGTGGGTCTGAAGTGAGTCTCTTGTAGGCAATATATAGATGGGTCTTGTTCTTTATCCATTCTGCCACCCTATGTGTTTTGATTGGTGTGTTCAGCCCATTTTCATTTAAGGTAGTTATTGATAGGTATGTAATTACTGCCATTTTATTGTTTGCTGGTTCTTTTTATAGTTCCTTCTTCCTTTCTTCTCTTATTCTCTTGTTATTTGATGGTTTTCTTTAGTGTTGTGATTAGATTTCTTTTTAAAAGTTTTTGTGTATCTATTATAAGCTTTAGGTTTGTGGTTTCCATAAGGTTCATGGATAGCTTCCTAACTGTATAACAGTCTATATTAAGTTGATGATTGCTCCGTTTCAAACACAATCTAAAAATACTTCTTTTTTCTTCTTCTTCCTCTTTCACACTTTATGTATTAGATATCATAATCTGTATTTTTTGTGTGTCCCTTGACAGATTTGTGTAAAGTTGGTTTTACTATTTTTGTTTTGTTTTAATTTCATACTTGCTTGGTAAGTAGCTGGTCTACTCCCTTTACTTTGGGTTTATTTTCACTGATGAAAACTATTTAGGGTTGGAACATTTCCATCTATAAAGTTCCTAACATATCCTTTAATGCAGGTTTATTGGTGGGGAATTTCTTCAGCTTTCATTTATTTGGGAAATGTTTAATCTCTCTTTCAAATTTGAATGATAACCTTGCTGGGTAGAGGATTCTTGGTTAAAAGTCCTTCCATTTCAATACATTAAATATTTCATGCCACTCCCTTCTGGCCTGTAAAATTTCTGCTGAGAAGTCTGCTAATAGCCTGATGGGGTTTCCCTTATAAGTAATGTTTTTCTCTCTCTGGCTGCTTTCAATATTCTCTCCTTATCCTTCATGTTTATCATTTTAATTGTTACATGTCTTTTTGTTGTCTTCCTGGGGTTCCTTTTGTTAGGGACTTTCTGTCTTCTATGACTTGAGGTCTAGTTGCTTCCCCAGATTGGGGATGTTTTCAACATTTATTTCGTCAAAGAGACTTTCTATTCCTTTGTATCTTCTCCTTCTAGTACTCCTATCATGAGAATATTGTATCATTCAGAGTTGTCACACAGCTCTCTTAGCATCCTCTCATTTCTAGAGATTATTTTTTCTCTCTGTTTCTCAGCTTCATTATTTCCCTGTTCTCTAATTTCCATCTCACCAATTGTCTTTTCTACTTGCATATTATTCATTTCCTCAGTTGCATATTTCATTCAACTACTGTATTCTTCAGCTCAGAGTGGCTCTTTTTCAGCTCTTCTTTCTCTTTGTTGAAGTCCTCCCTGAGATTGTCAATACTTTTCTGCAGATCAGTAAACATATTTATGATTGATACTTTGAAATCTTTATCAAGAAGATTGGTGATCTCTGTTTCATTTATTCCTCTTTCTGATGTCTTATGCTGTATTTTTTCTTTGGAACATATTCCTCTGCTCCTTATTTGACAGGGTTTCTACATTTCTTCCTTTGTTTTAGATGGATCTTCTATGCTTCCTATTCTAGGGAGTCATGACTTTATGAAGAAGGTGCCCTGTGGTGCCCAGAAGCTCAAGACTCTACTCTCCAGTGCCTGGTTCTCCTTTGTGATAGAGCCCTAGTTGCTATTGGTGGGCTGTGGGCAGAGCTCCCCTTCTATCTGCCAGGAGTCTATATCAGTGTGCCACAGATGGCAGGTCACCTTAGCCAGCTCTTGTGATCAGAGCAGTGCTTCTCCTGTGATCCTTGTAGATGCAGCTGTTCTGTGCCTGTTCTGCAGTGATGGCAGGGCTCCCAGTTTAATGAGTGAGTGGGGCAGTTGTGCAGCATTAGCAAGTCATGTGTTAGCTGGGCACAGAGATGGTGAGTTGAGTAGTGGCAGTGTGTGGGCTTCACAGAGCCAGTGGTGGCTGAGGTGGCAGCAGTGGTGGCTGGGGTAGCATGGCACCAGGCACTGGCTCATCTGCCTGTGAGGAGGAAGTAGCACTTGGAGCTGGCTCCTGTAGGACTCTCCCTAATTGGGCTGAGACAGGGCCACAAAAGCTGGGAAAGCCTCCCTTTTCCTACGATGTAGCAGAGTCTGATGCTGCTGGACTGAGTGGGTGGGCACGTGTGTTGGACATGGGGAATTGCCTTGGGGATGAGCCACCAGTGGTGGGATGGAGTGTTTGGGGCTCCCAAGGGTGCCTGATCTGTTGGGCTAAGGAAAGGCTGAGGAAGTGTCACCCACCTGTTGTTTCTCCTGCAGAGAGCGCTCTATCCAACCTTCAACCCTTTGGCACCACTCCAACTCCTGGAAAATATTTCAAACTGCATTCCCTGCTTTGGGTCTCAGCAGTACCAAAGGAGTGTGCCTGTACTCTACAAGTGGCAGGAGTTTCAGCCTCCCAGAATGCTCCAACTCTCCCTGGTGTCCAGCCCTACTAATCACCAGGACCCAATGTAATATGAGCTGTTCCCAGAGCAGATCTCCAGGGCCAGGTGTGCAGAATTCCTGAGTACCTGTCTCCTCCCTGCTTCATTCTTCTTCCTCCCACTTGTGGGCTGGGATGAGGGAAGGGCTTGAGTCCTGCTCAATTGTGGCTCTGCTACTTTACCCTTCTCCGTGTGGTCTTCTCTTCACTATGTGTAGGTGGTTTGTTCTGAAGTCTTCAGATCATTTTCAGGTTTATTTGTATTTTATGTAGTTGCTTTATTTGTGTGTGCATGGGAGGAGGTTTTGGCTTTGCATTCCTACTCTGCCATCTTTTCCTCGAGATCCATAATGACATAAATATTGTTTTATTATTCAAAATTTCTGGCTTCATTTGTTGGTTTAACTTATGTTAGGAAATATCTTTCCATCCTCAATTGGCAATTCACCTATAAATCATTAAGAGACAGACACTGTGGGCTCATTTTAGTTTAAACAATTCACATAACTGACTATTGTATATGTAGGCCAACTCAGAACTGTCCTAATTTGTGATGAGAAAGCTAAAAACTTGTGTAGCATTCTAATTTTGTAGATTCTTACATAGCTTTAAAGTACAAACCTTTACTCATGATGGAAAAGGTGGAAATTGCTAATTTTATTTTAAAATGTAGATATTTATATATTTATTCCCTTCCTATAATTGATACTTATGTTTCCTACAAGTCAATCAGTAATAATATCAGAATTTGGAGTGGCAGGGAGGGAGAAGGGTATTGATATTTTGAAGGGTTATAAATCTTACTAGTCTAAAGCACAGATTTATTCTTGAATATAGACAAAAAAGTGATCCTTACACTGCAGTGGTAGCAATTTACTATTAAAAAAAATTCAAGTATTGTATAACTAGAAAAAGTCCTAGAGATCATGAAGTTGGATTTCTAAAGACATCATATTTTATTTATATTTGTTGATGTCCTTCCGTTTCTTGGTTCAGGATTCCTTCTTGAATCTCAGACATCCTCTCTGGGATCATTTTATTTCTTCTCAAAGTATATACTTAGAAATTCCTTTAGAAAGGATGGCTTGATGATAAATTCTCAGTTTCTGTTTGTCTGAAGTATCTTTCTTCAATGAGAGATTTGCTGAGTATTCACTTCTATATTAACAATTACTTTTCCTTTGTACCCTGAAGATATTATTTACTGTCTTCTGGCCTCTATTTTTGTTAGTTTGTCATTCCTTCATAGGTAATCTTTTTTTTCCTTACTGCTTTGAAGATGTGTCATTCTGCAGTTTCACATGGTGTGTGTAGGTGTGAATTGTCTTTTAATTATCTTTGTGATTTATTGTGATTCCTGAATCTGAGGATTCATGTCTTCTATCAATTCTGGAAAATTTTCATCAGTTATTTTCAAACAGTACTTCTACCTCATTTTCTTTATTCTCATCTTCTAGAACTCTGATTAGGTATATGTTACACTTTATCATATTATCCTCCATTTTTAAAATGATCAATTTTGTATTTTTCATATCCTTGTCATTATGTCTATATTCTGTGTAATTTTTTTAGACCATATTTCCCAGTTCCCTAATTCTTACATCATCTGTCCAGTCAACTGTTTTATCCATCTGTGACATTTTTAATTTTAAAGAAAAAAAATATATATATTTAAATAATTTTTCTAATTTCTAGAAGTTCTACTTTTTTCACATCAGGATTTTCAATCATGTCCCAGTTTTAGTTCATTGTTTTCTTTCCAGGCATTGAGATTATAAGGAGAACCAACTGAATAGCTTGATAGTTTAGTATTAGATCAGTCCCACTCTGGGTTCAACTAATATCTTTCACTCTTGTTCAAATAACTAGGCTCTTGTCTTGATACATGTGACCAAACTACCACCTTGCTTCCTTGTCTGCCTGGCATCAATATAATGATCTTTTAAAAATCAGCTCAAGTGTCTCCATTAATGGAGTCTTTACAATCTTAGAGAAAAATAATACCTTTATAGTTGAGTGTCACCTGTGTACACTGTGTAGTGTACTTAATGTGAAGTCTATAAACTCTTTGAGAGAAGAATCTATGTCTTATTGTTTTTTTGTGGCCTCGATAGTACACATAATAATATAAACAACAGTAATAGTAAATAACATTTATTGAGAACTTAATACATGCTTGGCAAAATCAAGGACTTTACATGTATTAATAAGTCACTTGAGACACAGATTTCATAAAATGCCTAATATTACACAGTTAGGAATTAATTGAAACAAGACCTGAATCCTGGTGGTATATGGTCCCACATACAAACACTCAGCATTTATCCAACACTGCTTTTCTGTTGACTTCCTAAATGGGAGTGTCAGCAGCAGAGGGTAGGTCATACCAGCAAGAACTTGGACGTGAGCACCAAATAAGCTCATGGGGCTAAAGTAGATTCTTAGGGAAAGACACAGTGAGACAATGAAGGAAGACCTACAAGACAGATGGAGCCTGGTAGGGCGTTTATGAGCAATCAACATGCAGAGAGTAAAGACAGCATGAGGCCTTGGTAATGAAATCTAACAGCAGTTAACATCATTTCCTGGGTACAAAATTGGGTTCATAGGCAGAACAAAGGCTCTAGAAGAACTCTGAAGAACAAGGTGGGAATCAAGTCCAGAATTCAAAACAAACAAATCTGGAGAATCATGTGGGCAAACAAGGCAGGAACTCAATTATGCAGGTATCAGTACCCTTTAAAATACTTTTGGCTAATTAAAACTATTTATAATCTCAAATACTTTTTATCATTAAACCATTATATACAGGCCCTAGACTAGGACAGATAATATTCCTTAGGTCACAGTAGCAGTGATAAGTACAATAGTGTATGTTCTGTTGGAGTTAACCCCGGATTGGAAGACTTTCACCCCGGAACCTTTCAACTCTGTACCTCACTGTGGACTATTTCATTTAAACAGATAAACTTCACTGAGCCAACTGTGTAGTCCCCAACTGATCTTTAAATATTTAATTGGTGGAGTTTTCCAAGTAAATGAGATAAGAAAAATATTGAAAATTTTGCATAATTTAGTTTATGTCTTCTTAGCCTTATTCCTATGACAGAGAATTTTACTCATCAAGTCTTTGACTCTGAGTTTTATTTTTCTTCTATGTATAAAGATGAAATAACACATTTATTTTGAATAAGTAAATAAACATAATTTCCACCTACCCAGTTAGATACTTTAGAAAGGAACTCAACTCTTTCTTTATAAAAAATACATAGGGAAGGAGAAAGAGTGATTTATTGGGCTACTTTAGAATAAATACATTTCATATAACTTAATACAGAACATAAAATAGATTTAACTTTTATTACCATGAGATGGTAAGTCTGTATTTTAGAGTAGGTATCAAAAATTTAAATACCTAATTTCAAAGTAGTATGCTTCTACAAATAGATGAGTTCACTTATGTTTCCAGTTCAGCTAGTATTTATTGAACTCTTAAAATATGTTAATATCTGAGCTGATGATGCCTTCACATCTATTGTCCTATTTAATACAACATATAACAATTAGAAGTTAAACAGTTGATCTTGATATATTTGTGTAATACTTTAGCTTACATTGTAATGAAAAAAATGGAATACCTCCAGAGTAAATATGGATGCGTATGTTGAATATTAACATTGAATCTAAATGTTAATGTTAAAGTTTCTTAATTTCTTAGTCTCATAATTTAAAACAAAAGGTAATGAGGATATGGGTTAGAAAACCAAAAATTTTAAATCCTGCATCTATTTGTTAATGAAAAACAGGTAAATTCTATAGACTAAATAATGGATGCACATGTTGAATATTAACATTGATATCAAGTATTAATGTTCAAAATACAAGGCAATGAGGAGACGGATAGGAAAATAAATGTTAAAATGTTGCATCTGTTATTTAATGAAATAGTAGCAAAAGTGTATTGGAGTATGAAAATAATGTAGTATGTGAGATGTTACAAGTTTAGAAAATACATCTTTTAATGTTAGTGACATGTTTAAAATCAACCTTAGTTTTCTGTGACATATTTTAACATTAATGACAATTGACAAGTTTGGAACCTTTGTAAATGACAAACTCTTAAAGAACTATCTCTCAGGTATAAATTTTTTATAAAATACATGTATCTATATATTTCTACTGTCCTTAAATCAATACTACAAAATACTACTTAATTCATATTAAGCAAGATATTAATCCATAGGTTGAGAGAGACGCTGTAAACTGAATTAAAGGTAATGTCTGCAGGGAGCCTCATGAGTAGAAATGTGTACATATATTCCTAGAGTTTGAGGTACATTCTTTGCAAATGTTATATTTGATTACTCTTTTTCACTTCCTTTCATATTGCTAGAAGTTTAGTCTATATCTTTATAATTTATTTCAGAAATTAAGGATAGTAGAACTAATCATTCCATTGAGAGTTCTTTGATTATTCAGTCTCTTGCTCACCATTTTTCCTCTACAATCTTTTTTTGATAGATATTTCTTAGATAGTGTTTTTTGATAGATATTTCTTAGTCAAAGTTATGTACGTATGTTGCCATTTTGTTTTATGTCTATCACTACAAAGTTTTATATCATGTATTTTTAGTCATTAAAATAAATGTGACACATGTATAGGTCAGAGTCACAGCAGGAAACAGATGGTCACTCAAAAAGGGTGATAAAAGAGTTTAATGAAGGGACTATTTTTAAACGTGTAGGTATAAAGGGAAATCAACTAGTGCTAATGTAATCATAGGAACCTAGAACAGCTAGGAACTGTCACTACTCTTAGGCCTATTGGAGCAAGGTGTGGGGGCAGTTAATGCAAACTGGCAAGATCTGTAGCTATAGAACAGTCACATGACAAGAGCTTTGGTGTTTTATAGAAGAGGACAGCCATGGCCAAACTATGGCCCAATGGGTCCCATGTCTCTCTCCTCCCTGCTCCAATCCTCTATCATTGTATCTCATTGACTGAAGTCAATCGAAGCTGGCAGGCAAGGGAACCTGGTGATGCAGTTCATAAAGACATAGAGCATTGTGGAGAAGGGTGGAAAGTGAATCTGTAAAGGCTAGTGGAAAATATATAGCACATACACTGTCCTAATACCCAAGAAAAAGGCAGAGAAAGTGATTGCTTTTAAAAAATTTATAGGATAATAGTTCTAGGGAAAAAATAATTCTGAATTGAAAATGAACTGCTTTCTCCTCTATTAATCCATTCTCAAATGAGATAAAAATTATCAAAAGGACATGAAAAAGTGACTTTTCCTGTTCACAGGATTACTGTTAGATTTTGGTTTGTAAAAAAGAAGTTTATTTCTTTGAAGACTGTTTAAGAGTTATGGTAAATCAGAAATATACATTTTTTTACATATTCATAGATAACTTAATGATAATTGCAAACAATTCTGGAAGAAATTGCTGATACTTTTATCTGAATATTTTAATACTTAAAATGTGCTGGCCCATATTGTTCTTTCATGAGGTAGTGTACAGATTCAAGGTCACTTCATATGTGAGAGCTGTACTAGAAAGCTCTTTTTGTCAGCTATTGCTCTCTAATAATTAATTGTTCAGCAAAAATAATATAAACAACAAAACTCTTCCATTTAAAAACATTTTTTTGGTGGTAAATATATTCCCAATTATATGTACATACATTTGGATCCAAAACACAAAAGTCTTAATGTTTAGAAGTAATCAATTGTAGAAAATCACAGAACACATTTAGTTAATGCCAATTCTGTGGAATTTGACTTTAAAAGACCTGAACAGAAATTCAAATTAGTTATAAGCAGGGTTTAACTGGAGAGGATCACAGATAATACTATTTGTTCCTGATCTTTATTATGTTCCTTCTTCTACTAACTTTGGGTTTCATTTGCTCTTCTTTTTCTGGTTTCTTTAATTGTGAGTTTAGACTGTTTCTTTGGAATTGTTTTTGTTTCTTGAGGTAGGCCTGTATTGCTATGAACTTCCCTCTTAGAACCATTTTTGTGGCATCCCACAAATTTGGACTGCCGTATTTTTGTTTTCATTTGTATCCAGGTATTGCCTGCTCTCTGTTTTGATTTATTCATTGATCCATTGATTTACTTAGAAACGTGTTGTTTAGTCTCAATGTATTTGTGGGTTTTTTGGTTTTCTTCATGTAATTTATTTCTAGTCTCAGACCATTGTGATCTGAGAAGCTGCTTGATACAATTTCAGTCTTTTTGAATTTGTTGAGGGTCGTTTTGTGGCCTAGCATGTGATCTACTCTGAAGAGTGTTCCATTTACTCTTGAAAAAAATATGTATACTGATGCTTTTGGATGGAATGTTCTGTACGTATGTGTTTAAGTCCATCTGATCTAATTAATGTGTTGTTCAGTGCCTCTGTTTTCTTATTTATTTTCTATCTGGTTGATCTGTCTATTGATGTATGTGGTATGTTAAAGTCCTCTAATAGGAGTGAATTGCGGTCTATTTCCCCCTTTAGTTCTGTTTGTATATGTTTTACATATTTAGGTGCTCCTATGTTGGGAGCATAGATACTTTAAAAGGTTATATCCTCTTTTTGGACTGATCTCTTTATCGTATATAATGTTCTTCTTTGTCTCTTGTTACTTTGGTTGAATTCTATTTTCTCTGATACAAGTACTGTAACTCCTGTTGTTTTCTCCCTATTATTTGCATGAAATGTCTTTTTCCATCCCTTCACTTTTACTCTCTATATGTTGTTGGATCTGAAATGAGTCTCCTCTAGGAAGCATATAGAAGGGTCTTGTTTCTTTATCCATTCTGCCACTTTATGTCTTTTGATTTGTGCGTTCAGGCTATTTACATTTAAGGTAATTATTGATAGGTATGTATTTATTGCCCATTTATTAATTGTTTTATGGTTGTTTTTATAGTTCCTTTCTTCCTCTCTTAATACTCTTCTCTTGTTATTTGATGGTTTTCTTTAGTGTTGTGATTGGATTTCTCTTTTTTAATTTTTTGTGTATGTATTATATACTTTAAGTTTGTGTATCTATTATATGCTTCGGTTACCATAAGGTTCAAGGATAGCTTCCTAACTATATAACAGTCTATGTTAAGTTGATGATTGCTCCATTTGAAACACACCTAAAAGTTTTTTTTTCTTCTTTTTCCTCCTCCATACTTTATATATTAGATGTCATAACCTGCATTTCCTGTGTATCCCTTGACAGATTTTGTGTAAAGTTGGTTTTACTATTTTTGTTTTGTTTTTATTTCATACTTGCTTGTTAAATAATTGGTCTAATACTTTTACTTTGGGTTTATTTTCACTGGTCAAAACTATTTAGGCTTAGGAACATTTCCATCTACAGAAGTTCCTTAACATATCCTGTAATGCCAGTTTATTGGTGGTAAATTTGTTCAGCCTTCATTTATCTGGGAACTGTTTAACCTCTCTCTCAAATTTGAATGAAAACCTTGCTAGATAGAGGACTTTTGGTTGAAGGTCTTTCTGTTTCAATACATTAACTATTTCATGCGATTCCCTTCTGGCCTGGAAGTTTTCTGATAAGAAATCTGCTGATGGGATTTTTCTTGTAAGTAGTCTTTTTTCTCTCTTTGACTGCTTCCAATACCTTCTCCTTATCCTTAATCTTTGTCACTTTAATTATTATATGTCTTAGTGTTGTCTTTCTGGGGTTCCTTTTGTTAGGGGTTTTCTGTGCTTCCATGACCTATTTTCTTACCCAGATTGGGGGAGTTTTCAGCAATTAATTCTTTGAAGAGACTTTTTACCCCTTTGTCTCTTCTTCTTCTGGTACCCCTATTATGCAAATATTTTTTATTTGGAGTTGTCACACAGCTCTCTTAGCATCCTCTCATTTCTAGAGGTTTTTTTTCTCTTTGTTTCTCAGCTTCATTGTTTCCCTGTTCTCTAATTTCCATCTCATTGATTGTCTCCTCTACTTGCAGCAATCTTTTATTTTTCCCACCATTGTTTATTTCTTTTCACTTACTATATTCTTCACCACTGAGTGCCTCTTTTTCACCTCTTCTATCTCTTTGTTGAAGTCTTCCCTGAGATTGTCAATACTTTTCTGCAGATCTGTGAGAAATGTGACTGAGACTTTGAAATCTTTGTCGAGAAGATTGGTGATCCCTTTTTCCTTTAGCTCTTCCTGTGTCATATCCTTTAATTTTGATTGGGACCTATTCCTCTGTATACCCATTTTGTCAGGGTTTCTGTGTTCCTTCCTTTGTATTAGATCATCTTTGCTTTCTGGTCTAGAGAGTAATGACTTGATGAAGAAGGTGTCCTGTGATGGCCAGAAGCTCAAGACTCTTTACTCTCCAATGCCTGATTCTCCTTTGTGTTGGAGCCCTAGTTGCTCTTGGTGGGTTGTGGGTGGGGCTGCCTTTCTGTCTGTCTGCCTGCAGTGGTCTATATCATTCCATCAGAGATGGCAGCTTGCTCAGCTGACCCTTTGTGAGTGGAGCAGTGGAGCTTCTGTTGGGGTCATTGTGGGTGGGGCTGCCCTCTGCCTGCCCTGCAGCAATGGTGGTACTTCTGGGGTAATATGTAGGTGGGGTGGGCAGGCATCTCTGGGTTATGTGGTGGCTGGGTGTGCAGGCATATGGTGGTGGGTCCACAGAGAGGATGGAGTGTCAGCAGCTGGGTCCCACAGGTGCCTCCCAGCTGGGCTGAGAGAATGCTGAGAAAGCTGGGAAAGCCTCTCTATTCCTGCCAGGCAGCAAAGTCTCCCTCTGCTTCCCAAGCAGTAAGGTCTGATGCTAGTGGGATGAGTGAGGGGAGGGCAGGTGCTCAGGTTAGTGCCTCATAGCTGAGCTACCAGCGAGGGGGATAGACAACTTGGGGCTCCTTCAAGCACCCAACCAGTGGGCTGAGGGAAGGCCTGGGAAGTGTTGTCCACCTGACCCTTCTCCCATGGAGAGAGCTCTGTCCAACATTTGCCCCTCTGGCATCCTTCCTGCTGTTGGTAAGTCTTCCACTGCTGCCTCTCTTTTGGGCCTCAGCAGGATCAAGGCAGTGTGCTTGTCCTCCACAAGTGGCAGGTGTCTCAGCCTCTCAGAGTGCTCCAATTATCCCTAGTGTCCAGCCTGTTAATCACCAATGCCTGATGCAGTGTGGACTTGTGTTCCCAGAGCAGATCTCCACGGCTGGTTGTGCAGAAGTCCTGAGCACTTATCCCTTCCCAGCTCTATTCCTCTTCTGTGGGCTATGTTGGGGGAAGGGCTAGGGTCCAATTGATCATGACTCTGTCAATTTACCCTTCTCTGTGTGATCCTCTCTTCATCACCAGGGTGTAGGTTGTCTGTTCTACAGTCTTCAGGTCATTTTCAGGGTTAGTTGTATTTTCTGTAGTTGCTTCCTTTGTGTGTGGGGGGGGAGGAGGTTTTGGTTTTGCCCTCCTTCTCTGCCATCTTTTTACCCCTCTCCGGTACTTGTTCCTTCTTTCTTGGGAAGTCATGGGAGATATATATACTTCAGTGAAACTAGGAAGCGCAAACTATTACTATCCTGGTGGAAGGAAAAACAAAGTCAAAATAGTTCAGGACAAGATAGGTGATTTATGCAATTGCAATAATATATCCTTAAACTTAACCTGACAAAAAATTGAAAATACTGATTTGAAAATTAAAGTATTATTGTTTGTTCTTTTGGTTAGATGCTTATGTTAATAGATTTAAGATGTGATTTCCGTGTATATTGGTTATTGTTACTCTATCCCAGGGCCATAGTCTATACCTATGTTTTCAAATTGCAGGTCACAATCCATTTTTCAGCCTTGAAATGAACTTAATGGATAGTGACTAGTATTTTTAAATGAAATAGAATGCTCTGGAGTAGAAAATACCACAAAATATTGTTTATAGTAGGGTATATGTTGGTGTGTGTGTATTTATAAATGTGAATACACATTTATGAATAGGTGACTGTTGGGTTATGCATTATATTTCTCATTATGGGTCATGTCCCCCAAATATACAATATTGTTCTGTACTATTTACTGGAATCAATCATTTTATTAGTATTTATCCAATAGTATAACAAGGATAAATTGTACTGTGAGGCAATGTAATATATTTATGTGTTCTCTCCCCATATAGTGCTAAAATTTGTTTTTAAATGTGTCTACACGTATGGAAATTGTGGTGCATTAATGTATTTTATGTTGAAGAAATCTAAAGTGAGTAACACTACTACATGAAATAAAAAAATTATCTTGCTGGTGTATTTTGAATTACCACACTGACTGGCACCCAGTGTCGTGTATTCCTCTGCATCCCTTTCATCACCCCATGTTTACTTGCTGTGGGTAATAAGGGGGAAGGAAATTACCATATTAAAAATTCTTGAATAATATTGAAATAATCTCTTTAACTATTATAACCAAGTAGAGGAATATGTGTTAGTATTAATTTGTATCTTGGGAGTTTTCAGCCTAAAAGATCATATATTTATGTTACTCTGGAACATCCAGAAATATTTAAGGGGGATAATGTATATGAAATCACAAAATGGGTCGCTTATATTGAGTTTCATTCATATTCTAGCTTCTAGTTTTTATTCTTTCAAAGAAACATTTAAAGTAGCATCCTTCTACTTGTAGCTTGTAATTAAATAGTCAACCATTTCCTACTTAGATTCCACTTCTACTTCTGTCACAAAATTTCATTTATCTCAATATCTTAACATTAGCTATTCAACAGAGTTATCTTTTGTATGTAACAGTATACATGCTTTCTATAAAGAGAAAAGCCATCATTATATGTAAGTTGAAAATTGGTAAGGTCCTTGGAATCAAAATTGAATACTATATAGAAGAAAACATCTTACATTCTATATACAGATTACTATTTGCAGTTGTTTTAAGAGACTGCCATGCCATTGTAAGATGTAATAGAATAGCCCTCCTTCTGACCTTTGAACATGATGCATGACTTAGCTTTTGGCATTCTTCCTCACAACCCTAGAGGGCAGAGATACATTGTAGTGTGACATATATTTGAATGTGTCTTGTACACAGAGAATAAATTTTATTTACAAATATATTAAGAACAGATTCTAAATAGGTTGAAACTTGCATCTGTCTGGTTCAGGAAAATTATATATATATCCCATGGTTTTTTCTATTGATATTTTGCTTAAGCCAACAGATTTTTAAAACTTTGCCAAATAGAAAAGCGATGAGCTCTGAATCCAATCTTCATTTCCATTTTTACTCATTCATGGTCTACGTTTCTTTAACTCTTGTTTCCAACCCTTTGCCATGACCAATCTCTGCACATGTTGATAGGTAGACTACAGACTATAAAACAGGTCTTTCTACTGTATATTTTGCTGCATGATAAGCACATGAAAGCTGATCTTTCTAGGTTAAAATATGTCTGTAATCTTATGGTTGAAAGTACTGATTTATAAAACATGGAGGCCAAATCTTTATCAAAATTATGTTCAGGAATTAAAAAGAAGAAACAGAAGAAAATAAACAAATATCTTTTACTTTTCCAAGGGTCATATACTAGAATAGTCTTAGAAATAGATCTTGTAAGGTTCATTCATTTTTAATCTACCTTTTACTTTCTCACTTTATGCCCTCTGTTAACTTTTAAGGCAACTTTTACATAGGGGTTCAGATAAAAGTTGGAAATAATCTGTATTTCACTTCATTCAGTGTATTCTGTCCATTCCTGCATGGTCAAAATGGATTATACTCTCCACTCCTCCAATATTTTATTGAGTACCAAATCAGAGGGTGTATTGTTTTGAGCATATGTACAATGTTCAGAAGACAGAGCCTCTCCCTGAGCCATTCCAAATAGGTAAAATAAATAAATAAATAAATAAATAAATAAATAAAATATAATATATATATAAATATAAATATATATATATAAACTGAATGAAGGCTAATTCACATTATTATAATTATAATTTAGTTTAGTTTGAATAAAATGCATTTTACTGAGGTAAAGTAATTAGAGTTGTAGTTTACCTAATAATTGCTGCTATTTGCTTTAAGAGGTTAGATCACCCAGTCCCATTTTTAATGGCAGTAGAGTGATTTAACCTTGCCATAGAATTAGTGGTGTTACTACTAATGATTTCCATATTTTATTTTTACAGTTCAAAATGTCATCTTGTTAACAGAATTCTTTATCAGAGATAAAAATTCATATTATTAAATTGACAGGATAACTGTTTGTTTTCTGTTTTGCATCTCACTAACAAGTGATGCCAACTGGAATGTTTGACTGTCTTTGATTTCATGGAAAATCAAGTGACATTCTCTGAATATGTAGTCAAATTAATTTTAATCTCCTTTTAAAAACTAACACTTGATAATCAAATAGAATAGTTATGTACAAGTAGGTCTAAGCCAGTGATATAAACCCTTAAAATATTAGATTGTTTTAAAATTTATTTTCTGAGATTAAGAGAATATATATGGAATAGACCCCCTTATCTGTGGTTTCACTTTCCATGGCTTCAGTTACCAGTGGTCAGTTGTGGTCCTGAAGTAGATGATTCTCCTTTCGACTTGTTGTCAGAAGGTCCATAATAGTCTAACACTACACTACAATGTCTGTGTCATACACCTCACTTCATCTCATCAGGTAGTCATTTCATCATCTCACATCATCACAGGGAGAGTGAGTATAAAACAATAAAGTATTTTAAGAGGGAGAAAGAGAGAGCAAAGGAAAGACAGAAGGACCATATTCACTTATTATAGTATATTGTTATAATTGTTCTGTTTTATTATTAGTTATTATTGTTAATCTCTTACTGTGCCTAATTGATGTTAAACTTTATCATGGGTATGTATGTATGTATAGAGGAAAAAAACAGTATATATAGGATATCCAGTACTATCCAAGGTTTTAGATATCCCCTGGGGATTTGGAATGTATTCCCCACAGAAAAGGGGGGACTACTGTACTATAATTTATTCTTCTTTCTTCCCATTCTACAGAGAAATGATGAAGAGGCAGTTGTGGATAGAGGTGGAACTCGTTCTATTCTCAAAACACACTTTGAGAAAGAAGATTTAGAAGGTAAGATCTTTTCCCCTCTTGGGATGGCTATTGGTATACTTTCCTGAAGTATTTCAAAATGGAAATGTGAAGTTTGTCACAATGTGGAGAATTGTAGAAGGTGATATCACAGTAATGGTGCTGGTAGTGGGTGGCAGATACGGTGGTTTTGGTGCAGTCCAGAATGCCAGTAGGCAGATGTTCAAACAATGGGAAGAATTTATTTATCCAACAAACATTTATTGAACCTCTACTGTATCCCGGGCACTGTGTTCTGTGCCATTCTTTCAGTAATCATTGTTTCAAGGAATTACAATCAGTTGGGAAATTAAATGAAAAAAATTATGACAGACCAGCATAGTAGGTGCTATGTGAGAGAGTAGGACAGGAAGGGCATCTAAGCCAGCCTGTATTGTCGGAGTAGGCTGTCAATGGAAGAGTGTTAAAGACGAAAGGGATTCTAGTCTCACACAGGTATATATGACAGGGTGAACCACCATTGTGTGTGTTCTCTCCAACAGGACAAAGGTCAGATAATTTAACAGGGAGGTAGATGGTCTAGTAGTTAAGTGTACAGGCTCTGAAACTGAACTGGATGGGGTTCAAATATCTTTTCTGTCCCTTATTTGCTATGGAACCTTTACCTAGTTGACTATTCTGCACATTAGTTTTTCCAATTGATAAAATAAGGATAACAATGAAATGTATTTCCTAACGTTTTTATGAAAATTAAGGAAATATTGACAGATAGTAACTGCACTAGTTGGGGTGAGGATTGAATAATGTGGGTAACTGGTGAGTCACTGTGTTGTATACTTGAAACTAATATAAGATTGTATATCAACTATACTTTGATTAAAAAAAAGAAAATTAACGGAAAAACATGCTTAGAACAGTACCTGACATAAGAGTTACGTAAGTATTGCCAATTATCATTATACCACAACTTAATGTACACTCACCATTAGTTCATTTTTAATTTTTTAACCAGAAATTATTACTAGTGAGATCCAAAGTATTTGGTATTTTTCATCTTTTGGTTAAAAAGTGAAACCCAGGTATCTTAAGTAAAACTAATCAGAGATAGCTACTAATAATTCAGTGCAGCTGTGAAGTAAGGGTTTATTTCCCTTAAGAATTATAGTATAACCAATTGAACTACAATAAATTTATTGTTCTTAAGTCTTATCTTTAGCTGCGACAATTCAATAATAGGAGAATTGATATGTTATTTAGAGATTGCTTTCAACAGCTACACATATTCTGTGTCTGACATTTTGCTTGGTGCATAGAAAATATCCGTATTTGGAAAGGTTATACTTATTGGGTGGATGTAGTGGTTTGCTATGCTATCCATATTCATTACACAAATGGAAGGAAGAACAAACTTGAAAAGCTAAACTGATAATGAATAATGTAAAGATAATTTCTCCTTGTATTTAAAATGCCATTATATTGCATTTATATTTGGCAGTATATTTACCTTCCTACTTATGTTGTGCCATGACTTAAGCTATGCTTTTATTCACTAAACACACACGAGAAAACTTACCAAAGCAAGAAGTTAACCTAAAAATGTACTCAATTCTAGGAAAAAGCCATCTTGGGCTTAAGGATTGTGCTAGATAATCTACACACAGATAATTGGAAGTTAACAGTTAATATTAATAATTTATAAATAATTACAGTAAAATACTGAATGGTCCCTTGGGATGGAAAATACATAATACGATAATAGGATTTAATAAGGTTATTTTGATTATTATATTAACATATTATATACATTTTCTTTTACTATGGTTAAGGAATATAGGTGACAGTGTATAATGCTTATTAAAAGAGATTTCTGAATAGCAAAACAAAATTGGATAAGTCAGATTTTGTTCTGCTTGTTGATGTCTACCATAGATATTTTAATACCCAAACTGAATAACTGTGGCTAAGTCATTGGTGATTGACTTAGAATGCAAATGTAATATTACATTTTAGAATTTTGAAGGAAAATAGGAAAAAGTTATATTGACTCTATAAATCTTTAGTAATGTAGATAAAACATATCAACAGATTTTTATTTTAAATGAAACAGAGTTGGGAATTGCTATTGAAGACAGACACCTTTTGTAAGTCCTTTTTTCAATAAGATTATACCTTTGAAAATTAGTATTTCTCAGGACTTAAGTATATACACTTAAGTAATAGAACTACTGGTATAATTTAACATCCAGAGTACAGCTTGAAATGCCAGGTGGTAAAAATATCTATAAAGTTTCAGGTGAAATATTTTTAATGGGCAATGATCAATTAACCAATGTCAACAGCTTGGTGCAGTATATCAGTTAATGTAGTCATATATATTACACATTCTGATGAATGGTATTTCAAATGTATAATATTCTCCCTTCAAGACTACTTATTCTTTTGTTTACATATATCTTGCACCATTTCTCTCTCTTTTATTACCTAAAATCAAGAGCAAACAATTTATTAGATTCTGCTCACCTCCTATTTTTCTACATCATACTGTCAGTAAATTCTTGGAATGTGTCTCAGAGGTGTCCCTTCTCATTTCTTTTCATTCTCACTACGACTGCTCTAATTCTTTCTCTGTGTGTACTGTGTACTGTGTCTCTCCTACAATCCACCTTCCACAAATTTGCTAGAGTGTTCTTTCTAAGCATGCTTCTGTTCCTATAATAAAATGTAGAGTAGCACTGAATTACTATAATTACACCACTCCAGGATTCTGAACAGAGCAAAAATATCTGAGGTTAACCAATTTTTATTTTTGGTCTCTCACATCCATATGGGATTAATACTGTCTAAAGCCTAAGATTACAAAAGGAGAAATGTGTTAATGCCCTTGAAATTCTTTCTTCTTGCTCTTTAATACATGTGTAGTGGATAAAGTGGCATATGAATAAATTTTTAGAATAGGTATACCATGCAAAATTTTTATTTTTTCTATTTGCTAAATCTGGTAACCCTAGTAGTAGACGTTATGATGAACCACCAATATCCTTAAGGCCTGAGGCACATTTTTCCCCAGTTGCCATGGGTTTTGCCCTGCTATTGTCTCACATCCGAGTTTTTCCTCAGAAATTACTTTCAGCTTAAGGGAGTTGCCTCGCCTGTGACATACTGAATTCAATGAATGATGAATGAAGGAGTATAAAGGCCTGACCCCCTTTCCTCACTTTGGTACAACTCTGGAAGTCTGTCTCAGCTTCAAATCTGCCTGTGGAGTCAATTGAGGCTTTAATGACGACTGTCCCATAATTCAACTTCTTCCTTTACCTCATGTAGCTGCCCATATTTCCTCCCAGGTGTTACTGCTAACAGGTCTCTTCAGCAAACTCCCTGAGCACAAATCTCCATCTCAGAGTCTGTTTCTCGAAGAACCTGACCTTCATTGATCATTTTTCTGGTCCCTTGACAGTACTAATAGACATACCTGTAATTGGCAGGACCTTCACCCTGGTTTCTTAGCCTGTGGTGTTAAGAACTATCAGAGTGGGTGAGAAGGCTCTGAAATGATTTCGCCATGATAGTAAATGAAAATCAGTATTGCGTCTGACAGGAAATAGCAGAGATTGGTGCCATCTTGAAAGACCTAAAGTATGGCCTAGTCTGGCCACTACAGAGATGCCAAATCCTAGAGGATGGTAATGGACTACTGCAAACTCAGCCAAGTGGTAGCATCAGTTACAGCTGTTGGATCAGATGTGGAGTTTTTTTAGAGCAGGTTAATATGATTGTAGGTACATGGTATACAACTGTTGGTTGGGCAAATGATTTTTTTCTACTACTATTAAGAAGGAGTACCAGAAGTAAGCATTCCCTTGGGGACTACAATATTTATGGTCTTGCTCCAGGGCTGTGTTAATTCTCCTACGCACTTCATTCCAAAGGGATTTGGATTGGGTGGAATGTTCTGTAGAACATCATGGTGTTTCACTATATTGAAGTGGTAAGTATGTTGCAGACCTTGATAAGTCACATGCATTACAAAGTCTATTTTGCAGTGAATCTGATGAAAGAACACGAGACTGTGCAACATGTAAGGAGACTGTGCAACATGTAAGGAACCTGAAACTCCAAGGTGGATGGATGGGTAGCTGGGGTCGGTTTTGCCATGGGCCCATTGGGTTATATTGTTGTATAACCAATATCCAAATCTTTTTCATCTTGGAAAAGTTAAACTCTGTACACATTAAACAGCAACTCCCCATTTCCTCTTTCCCCTAGGCCCTAGAAACCACCATTCTACCTTTTGTTCCTATAAATTGAATACTCTAGATAGCTCATTTAAGTGGAATCATGCAGTGTCTTTTTGTGACTGGCTTATGTCATTTAACATAATGTCCTCAAGGTTCATCCATGTTGTAGTATGTGTGAGAAGTTCCTTCCTTTTTAAGTCTTAATAATGCTCCACTGTATGTATATTGTATATTTTATTTATCCATTCACCTATTGAGGGACATGGTTGCTTCTATTTCTTGGCTATTGCAAATAGTGCTGTTATGAAGATGGGCATCTCTGAGATCCTGCTTTCAATTCTTATGAAAACATACCCATAAAATAGGATTGCTGGATTATAGGGTAATTCTATTTTTAATTTTTAGGGGAACTACCATACTGGTTTCCATAGTGGATGCACAATTTTACATTCCCACCAATAGCACAAGGATTCCAATTTCTCCATATCCTTGCCAACTTTTGTGATTTTGTTTTTATTTTTATTTTTATTTTTATAGCAACCATCTTAATGGGTGTGAGTTGTATCTTCCTGTGTTTTAGATTTACATTTCAATAATTAGTAATGTTGAGCATCTCCTCGTATGCTTATTGGCCATTTGTATATCATCTTTGGGAAATGTCTATTCAAGTTCTTTGTCCATTGTTTAATTGTGTTTTGTTGTTTTTGAGTTGGAGATCTTCATATATTCTAGATATTAACCACTTTCAGATATGATTTGCAAATATTTTCTCCTGTTTCATAGGTTGACTTTTTACTATTTTTTTGTTCCTTTGATACACAGAAATTTTTATTTTTGATGAAGTCTAATTTGCCTAGTTTTACTTCTGTTGCCTGTACTTTTAGTGTCATATCCAGGAAATCCTTGCCAAGTCTAATGTCATAAAGCTTTTTGCTATATTTCCTTCTAATTTGTAGGACTTAATCCATTTAGGTCTTTGATCCATTTTGAGTTCATTTTTAGCTATGGTGTGGAATGCCTGCACTTTTACTCTTCATATTCCTTTGTTTCCTAACATTACACATGATAGAACTCACATTCCTCCATACAGGTTAAATTTTTCCCCAAATCAGTGACATAAAAGAACCTATTTAGTGAAAACTGTTATTTTCCATGTTTTTCTATAGTCTGAGAACACAGAAGAGCTGTAAAATCTCAGGAATATTATTAAAGACTTTGTTTAAAACACTTTAGATCACCCCTACACCAAATTGGTGCCTTCTCATCATCTCCATTTGCTAGTGCTTTCCCTCCACACAGAAAGAGAATGCCCATTCTGCCCATCATTAGCATTATGCGATCCCTCCTGGCAGAGTAATTATCTTCCTTTTTCACACCTCTCTTTCTGAGTTTACATTTGTGTATATTTTTCTTATTTGATTATAAGCTTGTTGAGGGATAAATCTTACACACGGTTGCTTTCTCCCACAGTGTTCAGCATTTCTTCTTAAACCAGATAGGTACTAAAAAATGTGCATTGAATCTCATTTATATGTAATTCCATAATATGTCATTAATCATGTAAGAAGTTAAATTTACATAATGTAATTAGATGTATAAATAACACTCATCAAATATTTAATTACCTTTCAGTTATTTAACGTAAATACAGGAGTTTCTAATTATGTTGCATTGCACTAAGATAAATAAATGTAGTTACATTTTAGTCTGATTTTCAGTAATTCACAAATTACAACTTTAATGGAAAAGTTGAACTAATCTTTAAATCTTGGCCTACAAATGAAATAAAAAACACATTTTCTTTATCCTGTGTTGCTTTTAGCAAATCCTAAAATACTTTTAAGTCAAAGATTTAATAGAGAAAATTATACACCTGTCTTGATATTCTTTTGTTCATTCATTTGAGAAAAAAGTTGTTTATTTCCTTTGGAGACCACTTAATATATTATAGATCCAAAATCCAAAGGTAATATAAGTAAAGTGCCTGCCACAAAGTGATTATACAGTGTATCTGTCAGTGTTAGTACCACCCACTTTCTTCCTTTCAACCAATGCATTCCTGACCTCTGAAGATAACTAAAATGGTTTTCTGACCATAACATTATAATGTCAAAGTGTTTATCACCAAAAAACCAAAGATAATGAGTACTTATCTTGTAATTATGATAACAGCGTTTTGCAACCAAAGTAAAAAAATAATATGAAAAAATAAAGAAAAGAAAAGCCAAATATTAGGCCTAGACCTTTTATTTTCAACCCTTTATCTCCAAAACTTTCCACTAGAAGGGGAAGGTGTATTCTGTTGGGAGAAACCAAAGGTGGTTTTACAGAGACAGAGGTGGGCTTTGAAGGATGAATAGGAGTTCTGAGGGTAAAGAAGGAAGGATCCATTATATTCTGGAATGACAGATATGGTTTGGCTAAAGCTTAGGGATTGTATGCATAGGGGTAAAGAATGACTGAAGATGCTGTTGCATGAGGTAGGTCAGATAATGGAGAATGAATTAATCCTTTGAAATTACTCAGTGAGGTAAATATTATCATTATCTCCATTTTACAGGTAAAGAAACTAAAGCACAAAAATCTGAGTTGCCCAGGTCACATGATGAGCAAGTGGTAGAGCAAGAATTCAAACTCACAGGTTTTGGGCTTTTAACTACTCTATTAAAGAATTAAAGATAATGCCGATCCTTGTTTTCTGGTGACTGAATAGCGCAAGATAATTTTTAACTGGAAGATTTGGGCATATTTACACACTTGGTTATGACTGTGTAAAAAAAGTTAAGACTGTCCTTTTTTTGAAGCAATAAGGAATTCAATAATTAGTTGGTACCCATATCATAATAGTTTTCAAATGATTTTGCAAAAACTTTGCAAAATATTTTATGGTTAGTATATTTCCATCAGGCAGATTAATTCCCAAATAGGGAAGCCCCTTTCCTACTGCAGACTAGTTTTATTACAACTTCATGCTCTCATTTAAATTATCCTGTCTGCTGTATTACAAAATGAATAATTTTATTTTTCTTTATTCCAAATATCTTTTCTTTGAAAAAGAATAATTTTCTTTTTATTATCAGTTGATTAATTTTGTGCAGTTTAGTATTGTTGATATAGGCCCTGTGTCAATTGATGGGGCAATTCTAAGTGGTATGTGGTCCATTGGTGATAATTAGTGGAGTTAATTAATTACACAGGCTCCATTTAAAGTCTCTAATAATGGAATTTACTTTTATTCCTAAAATTAACTCTCATGTGAGCTATACATTATGTTCCATGTTTCTTCATTTTAATTGTTTACACAATTTTTGTATGTGATGGATATCAGCTTATTTTTATATATAATTTATTCATGATATTTTGTCTATTTGAATTGAGTGGTAACCTGATAGTTATTTATAGTCTGCTTTTACTACAGTATATTGTAATTCCAAGTGAATTTGGAGGATCTACAGTATTTTTCGAAATTTTGTTTATTAGACCATTTGAAAGTAGTTATAAATGTGTTTGCATGAGGATAGTAACATATACTCTAATCTGTAGATGTGGTTAAGAAATCCTGCAAATTTATGGCTTCATAATTTAGGGTTCCTGCTTATACATTTTGCATACCTAGCTTAGAATGTCAGTTTTTAGGCACCTGATTTTTGAACAAGACAAACCACAAATGACTTAGAGCTTCTTAGTATATACTAGATAGGTGTACATTAATATTATACTTTTGTTTTGACTTTTCTAGACATCTGAGACTTAAGTGTGTTCATTACTTAGTTATACAGTTTAAGAGTGTAGGAGTGGAGACTTGTATTCAAGTTGGTGGCATGAGAGGTGACACGGAGAACTCCTCTCAAAACCAAAAATAGTACAAAAATATAGTTAATTAATACAACTAACCCTAAAACAGCAACAAGAAAGAAGGCTGAACCAGACTGCATACAGACCTCACGAACAGAGCAGACCTCAAGAAATAGGGTAACGTAGGAAAGCCTTAATCTGGTGGGACCCAAGCCCTTCCCCACCCCAGCTCACTGGTGGGAGGAAGAGAAATGGAGCGCGGGAGGGGGTGGAAGCTTGGGTCTGCTGAGCGCCTAGCCCTGGAGATCTGCTTTGTGAGCGGCAGCCTATATTGTGTGGTGCTCTGTACGTTGGAGAGCTTGGATGGTTGAAGTGCTTGGGAGACTGACATTCCAGCTGTTTCTGGAGGGGGGATCCGCATCCAGCTGCTCTGTGTCAGAAGTGGGGCAGGTGGTCTGAGAGGCTTCCTAGCAGCAAATGGGCTGCTGAAGGGGCAGGGTTTGCACAGACCTTGCTGCATAGGAGAAGGGAGAGGTGGACAAGGTTGTATGGGCGTGCTCTGCCAGCTGGTTGGGAACTTTGAGGAGCTTCAGTGCTCCATCCCCTGGCTGCCTACCCACCTCTAAGGTCCCCCACTGTGACATGCAGCCTGCTGCACATTCCTCGTAGCCTGACAGCACTGGTTTGCAAACTGGCAGTCACTGTGCTAGCTTCAGGCCAGCAAGAAGGAGGCCCTGCCTACAACAGCTAGAAACACAAAGCACAGAGGCTTACACGAGTGTGCTTGGCCCACTGGCTCTGACACTGGAGACAGGCACTGCAGACGGGAATCAGGAAACAGATCTTTCCTCCCCTCAGGCACCAGCTCTGCTCCCCTATGACCCCCAGTCTCACTCTAGGGGTTGAGCAGCTACAGAGACGAGTTTCTGTACATTGGTGGGTACCACACAGAAATATGAAAATGTCAAAAGAGCATAGTTCAGACCAAAATCTCACAAACCCCAGAAAAAGGGCCAAATGAAACTGAACTCACCAATCTTCTGAAAGAAAGTTCAAAATAAAAATTATGAACATGCTCATGGAGGTACAGAAAAATATTCAAGAACTCAGGAACGAATTTAAGTTGGAGATTCAATCATTAAAAAATTCCATATATGAAATGAAACATACAATGGAGGAATTTAAAAGCATATTAGATGTAGTAGAAGAGACGGTAAATGGAATAGAAATTAGAGAAGAGGAATACAAAGAAGCAGAGGCACAGAGAGAAAAAAGAATTTCTAAGAATGAAAGAATATTGAGAGAACTGTGTGACCAATCCAAATGGAACAATATTCACCTTGTAGGGGTACCAGAAGAAGAAGAGAGAGAAAAAGGGATAGAAAGTGTCATTGAGGAGGTAATTGCTGAGAACTTCCCCAATCTGGGGAAGGAGATAGTCTCTCAAGCCATGGAGGTGCACAGATCTCCCAACACAAGGGACCCAAGGAAGACAACATCAAGACATATACTAATTAAAATGGCAAAGACCAGGGATAAAGACAGACTGTTAAAACCAGATAGAGAGAGAAAAAAGATCACATACAAAGGAAAACCCATCAGGCTATCATCAGACTTCTCAACAGAAACCCTACAGGCCAGAAGGGAGTGGCATGATATATTTAATGCAATGAAGCAGAAGGGCCTTGAACGAAGAATACTCTACTCGGCAAGGTTATCATTTAAATTTGAAGGAGGGATTAAACAATTTTCAGATAAGCAAAAGCTGACAGAATTTACCTTCCACAAATCACCTCTACAGTGCATTCTGGACTCCTATAGATGGAAGCATTCCTACCACAAAATAGATGTCACCCAAGGGATAGACAAAGAGTACAGAATATGATTCATAACATACAAGGAACGGAGGAGGGAGAAAAAGGAGGAAAAAAAAAGAATCTTTAGATTGTGTTTGTAATAGCATATGAAGTGAGTTAAATTAGACTGTTAGATAATTCAGGAATTACCCTTGAACCTTTGGTAACCACAAATCTAAAGCCTGCCATGCTAATAACTACATACCTATCGATAATCACCCTAAATGTAAATAGTCTGAATGCACCAATCAAAAGACATAGCGTTACTGAATGGATAAAAAAACAAGACCCATCTATATGCTGCCTACAAGAGACTCACTTCAAACCCAAAGACATACACAGACTGAAACTGAAGGGATGGAAAAAGATATTTCATGCAACTAATAAGGAGAAAAAAGCAGGAGTTGCAGTACTTGTATCAGACAAAATAGACTTCAAAACAAAGAAAGTAACAAGACACAAAGAAGGACATTACATAATGATAAAAGGGTCAGTCCAACAAGAGGATATAACTAATATAAATATCTATGCACCCAACACAGTATCATCTACCTATGTGAAACAAATACTAACAGAATTAAAGGGGGAAATAGAAAGCAATGCATTCATTTCAGGAGACTTGAACATACCACTCACTCTGAAGGACAGATCAACCAGACAGAAAATAAATAAAGAGACAGAGGCACTGAACAATATATTAGAACAGATGGACCTAACGGACATCTACAGAGCACTCCATCCAAAAGCAACAGGATACACATTCATCGCAAGTGCAAATGGATCATTTTCAAGAATAGATCATATACTAGGCCACAAAAGAACCTCAGTAAATTCAAAAAGTTGAAATTGTACCAACCAGCTTCGCAGCATACTCCTAAATAACCAATGGATGAATGACCAAATAAAAACAGATCAAGCAATACATGGAGACAAATGACAACAATGATTCAACACCGCAAAATCTGTGGGAAGCTAAGAGGGAACTATGTTGCAATACAGGCCTACCTCAGGAAAGAAGAAAAATCCCAAATACAGTCTAAACTCACAATTAATGAAACTAGAAAAGGAAGAACAAATGAGGCCGAAAGTCAGTACAAGGAGGGACATAATAAAGATTAAAGCAGAAATAAATAAAATTGAGAAGAATAAAACAATAGAAAGAATCAATGAAAGCAAGAGCTGGTTCTTTGAGAAAATAAACAAAATAAATAAACCTGTAGCCAGATTATCAAGAAAAAAAGAGTCTACACACAAAAAAAGAATCAAAAATGAGAAAGGAAAAGTTACTATGGACATCACAGAAATACAAAGAATTATGAGAGAATACCATGAAAAACTATATGCTAACAAACTGGATAACCTAGAAGAAATGGACAACTTTCTAGAAAAATACAACATTCCAAGGCTGACCCAGAAAGAAACAGAAAATTTGAACAGACCAATTACAAACAATAAAATTGAACTGGTAATCAAAAACCTACCTATGACCAAAACCTCTGGATCAGATAGCTTCACCGCTGAATTTTATCAAACATTTAGTGAAGACCTAATACCCATCCTCCTTAAAGTTTTCCAAAGAGTAGAAGAAAAGGGAATACTTCCAAACTCATTCTACAAGGCCAGCATCACTCTAATACCAAAACCAGGCAAAGACCACAAAAAAAGAAAACTACAGACCAATATCCCTGATGAACATAGATGCAAAACTACTCAACAAAATATAAGCAAACTGAATTAAAAAATACATCAAAAAGATAATCCATCATGATCAAGTGGAATTCATCCAGGGTATGAAAGGATGGTACAACATTCGAAAATCCATCAACATCATCCACTACATCAACAAAAAGAAGGACAAAACCCACATGATCATCTCCATAGATGCTTAAAAAGCATTTGACAAAATTCAACATCCATTCATGATAAAAACCCTCAACAAAATGGGTATAGAGGGCAAGTACCTCAACATAATAAAGCCATATATGACAAATACATAGCCAACGTTATACTTAACAGTGAGAAGCTGAAAGCTTTTCCTTTAAGATCGGAAACAAGACAAGGATGCCCACTGTCCCCTCTTCTACTCAACATAGTTCTGGAGATCCTAGCCATGGCAATCAGACAACACAAAGAAATAAAAGGCATCTAGCTTGGCAAGGAAGAAGTCAAACTGTCCCTGTTTGCATATAACATGATATTTTACATAAAAACCCCTAAAGAATCCACTCCAAAACGACTAGATCTAATATCTGAATTCAGCAAAGTTGAGGGATACAAAATTAATGCACAGAAATATGTTGCATTCCTATACACTAACGGTGAACTAGCAGAAAGAGAAATCAGGAAAACGATTCCACCACAATCACATCAAAAAGAATAAAATACCTAGGAATAAACCTAACCAAGGAAGTGAAAGACCTATACTCTGAAAACTACAAGACACTCTTAAGAGAAGGACACTAATAAATGGAAATTCATCCCATGCTCTTGGCTAGGAAGAATTAATATTGTCAAAATGGCCATCCTGCCTAAAGCAATCTACAGATTCAATGCAATCCCTATCAAAATACCTACAGCATTTTTCAATGAACTATAGTAAATAGTTCTATAATTCATATGGAACAACAAAAGACCCTGAATAGCCAAGGCCATCCTCAGAAGGAAGAATAAAGCAGGGGGAATTACACTCCCTGATGTCAAGCTCTACTACAAAGCCACAGTTATCAATACGATTTGGTACTGGCACAAGAACAGACCCATAGACCAGTGGAACAGAATAGGAATCCCAGATATAAACCCAAGCATATATGGTCAATTAATATATGATAAAGGAGCCATGGATATACAATGGGGAAATGAAAACCTCTTCAACTGCTGGTGTTGGCAAAACTGGACAGCTACATGTAAGAGAATGAAACTGGACTACTGTCTAACCACATACACAAAAGTAAACTCAAAATGGATCAAAGACCTGAATGTAAGTCATGAAACCATAAAACTCTTAGAAAAAAACACAGGCAAAAATCTCTTGGACATAAACATGAGCCACTTCTTCATGAACATATCTCCCTGGACAAGGGAAACAAAAGCAAAAATGAACAAGTAGGACTATATCAAACTAAAAAGCTCCTGTACAGCAAAGGACACCATCAATAGAACAAAAAAACATCCTACAATATGGGAGAATATATTCATAAATGACATATCCGATAAGGGGTTGACATCGAAAATATAAAGAGCTCGTGCACCTCAAAAAACAAAAAGCAAATAAGCCAATTAAAAATTGGCAGAGGTGCTGAAAAGGCACTTCTCCAAAGAAGAAATTTAGATGGCCAACAGGCACATGAAAAGATGCTCCACGTCACTAATCATCAGAGAAATGCAAATTAAAACCACAATGAGATGTCAGCTCACACCAGTGAGGATGGCCAACATCCAAAAGACAAACAACAACAAATGTTGGCAAGGATGTGGAGAAAAGGGAACCCTCCTGCACTGCTGGTGGGAATGCAAATTAGTTCAACCATTGTGAAAAGCAGTACGGAAGTTCCTCAAAAAACTTAGAATAGAAATACCATTTGACCCAGGAATTCCACTCCTAGGAATTTACCCTAAGACTGCAGCAGCCCAGTTTGAAAAAGACATATGCACCCCTATGTTTATCACAGCACTATTTACAATAGCCAAGAAATGGATGCAACCTAAGTGTCCATCAGTAGATGAATGGATAAAGAAGAGGTGGTACATATACACAATGGAATATTATACAGCCATAAGAAGAAAACAAATCCTACCATTTGCAACAACATGGATGGAGCTAGAGGGTATTTTGCTCAGTGAAATAAGCCAGGCAGAGAAAGACAGTATCAAATGATTTCACTCATCTGTGGAGTATAAGAACAAAGAAAAAACTGAAGGAACAAAACAGCAGCAGACTCACAGAACCCAAGAATGGACTAACAGTTACCAAAGGGAAAGAGACTGGGAGGCTGGGTGGGAAAGGAGGGATAAGGTGGGGGGAAAGGGGCATTATGATTAGCACACATAACATAGTGGGGGGGGCGGATACAGGAAAGGCAGAATTTAGAGAGTAGACAAGTAATGATTCTATAGCATCTTACTAAGTTGATGGACAGTGACTGTATAATAGGGTATGTGGGGGGTACTTGGTAATAGGGGTCTAGTAACCATAATGTTGTTCAAGTGATTGTATATTAACGATACCAAAAAAAAAATAGTGTGGGAATGGTGCTGTGAAGGTGACATTGTGAAGATCAACTTTGCCTACTTCTTGATTAAATTCTTAAATCTGTATTTCAGCTGCTAATCTTTTGCCCTCAAAGCTATCTTACTTTAAAACTTCTGAGCCACACATGATCATAGCCTCCACAGGTTTTATCTTTTCTACAGGATCCTCTCACAATAAGCAGAGGTAGGCTACCAGTCGATCAGGATTTTTCTCAGAAAATCATCATCATACACTAATATTTCATTAAGTGCTAATGGGATACAAGCACTGAACCAGATTCTGTTTTGTGCTCTTCATTCTCTGTAAGTTTAGATCCTGGTGCTGTCATTGGGAACTTGGAAAAAAATCACAGTGGCTGCTTTGCACATAAACGCTTACATTTAAAACATCAATTGATGTAAATACAGATAATAATGAAAAAGTATTAAGTAATAATTGAAAGAGGTGATGTTTTTGATTTCTTGGATAATATACACCTATAATTTTAGCACTACTAGTATCACCTGGAACCTTAATAGAATTTGGGTACCAGTATTCTGAGATGACTTCTCTGAACATTCTCTTTTATATTTTCCCCAGTCACCTGGTTTGCTCTCCCATCTACCTTCCCTCTTTCCTGGCTCCCTTGTCATTCCTACTGCCCTCAGTGTGTCAGCACTGCTGACATCACAATGAACAAAAAACCGAAAACAACCCTCTTTCTCTTTTTTTTTTCCTTTCCTCTAGCGTTTCAACCAGTTAAGGACCTTAGGGTAGAAGATAATAAAGGAAACCAAAGTGATTGAAATGATGATTAGATGAAAGTCAAATTTTAATTTTCTGCTGATAAATTATGCTTTTTTCTCTGAAACAGGAAACTTAGGAATTTTTTTGACTACTTTCAAAACTGCTTTTAAATTACCTTAGGAACATTTGTAAAAAGAAAAAAGTATTTCAATACTAGTAGCTAAAGGATTTCTAATTTCTAGCTACATTTAGTTATATGTATTTTTTCTTTGCATAACTCAGTTTCTTCTTGTAATGATAAATTGCTGTGATTTAATTAGCATACAAGGATTGTTGTATGACATCACAGTGATTAATACAAAACTATAGTGTCAGCAACACGAATGCAGTTAATAACAATATTGATCATGAAAGCAAAAGTTGTATTTAGTAAATTGAGATATTGACTGTTTGTGGATGGCTTCTCTCATGCTATCTCACTTTAAATTTCTATTAAGGTTTATTAACTTATATTCTATCTAATTATTAAAACAGTGATCCTAATTGCCAACTACAGTGACCCTCTGTCCTCAGTCCTTTTGAATTCTCTGTTGCTTTCGATATTTTTGACTGTGCCACACTTTAGATCTCTCTTCACTTCTCTCATCTCTCTTCTCTTGGTTTCTTCTTTTCTCAGATCATGTCTTCCTTGGTATTTTTCCTATTTTACCCACTAGACCCTCTTATTCTGCCTGACATTTCTACATTCCCTCCCCAAATTAAAATGGTTTTGTTGTTTTAAAAATTATTAAAATAATATACACTCATAAAAATCTAAGAAATGTAAAAAGCATAAAGAAGGCATGCAGAACAAAACAACCCCCAAAACCCACCACCTAGAAGTAATATTATTAATATTCTGACAAGAATAGCAGAATTAACATTATCAACAGAATATCAATTTATGTGTCATAAACAGATACAGGATTGTAACTAAATTACATATAAATGGCATTATGTATAGTACTTTATCTTTTAAACTACTTTTTTAATTAAAAGGAAAATTGATATCTTTCTATGTTAATATAGATATTATCCATTTTAATTACTACTTCGCATTTCTTTGCATGATTTTATGATGCTTTAATCCCTTAACAATGGACATTTTGATTATTTCTCATTTTTTTCTTTTACACAAAACTTCTATGAACATTATGGTATATATATCTCTGTGCACTTGACCTTTCTGATGTAATTCTCAGAAGGAAAATCCCTGCATCAAAGATAAAGTTAAAATTCTCATATGTGTTTTTAATATTGTCTTCCAGAATGATGTACCAAAATGTACTCCCACTGCCATTAATATAATGTGAGAGGTTCCAGCTCTTTCTTCAAACCTTTGACAATTCTTATGTATATTTTTTAAATGTTGGTTTCTCCCCATACCTGTCCTTGATTTTTTTTCCTTTTTACTGTCCTTCAATGATTCACTTGCTGGAATGTTATTTCCACCTATCAGCACTGTAGGAGTCTGTATAGACATAACCAAAATGCTCCCAATGTGTTCGGTAGACTTTCATACAGTGACTATACCTAAGGTAGACACACTGAAGAAAATGACTATGACCTCAGTTTAGGTCATATCATGCCTATATTAGTTGAGGAAAATGCTAAGGGGATACTTCTTATGGATATGATGGAAATATGGTATTTCTCCTGCAATTCTCTTTCCAGTTTCCTAGGGTTTAGGCTAAATTGTTGCATCAGTCCTACTGTCTCTAACCTCTTGCCACCCTCAGTGAGAATGAATGGGACTTCAGATTCATTCATTCATTCATTCATTCATTTATCCTGTCTTCCAACTCTCTACTGTGTGCCTATTATTAAGTGCCAGACATGATTCCAGGTACTAGCAATATAGCAGTGAAAAAACAATAGCAAAAAAGTTAAAAATATGGATCTTATATAGTAGATATGCCCCTCACTGTGGATCTCAACAAATTAACACTGGACAGCCTAGCCTATTCGTTTCAGTTTCTTCTACCACCAGGCAGAAGGCTGGTGGCATCTGGGAGCTGGAGTGACTCACCTGGCACTAGAGGCATGTGGCTACTACTCACCATCATTCGGTGCAAGGCCCTGTCTGCTAACGCTGTCCATCCTTCCTGGTTTATCCATACAGGGTTGTCCCATTGGCCATACAACCTGCTACTCCACATATACACATGCCAAACTCTACCTTGAGCCTTAGGTTTTATACTTCTTAATGACCCAAGTCTTTCACTGTTCACATTGTAAGGGCACACATGCATCCCTTTTCCCCATTCAAGGTAAGTTCCTTAGTACCTGACTGATTTTTTCAGAAAGGCCTTTAACATTAGTCACATAATGGGGCCTAGAACTAGCTACACTGTGCATATGTACGCACAACATACACAGTAATTTAGTAGCTGCTGTTTTGGGAAATGAGCCAGATTCTCCTTCCAGCAAAGGTGTTTCTTCCTGGAGGATGGGCAGTGTGAAGCTGTTATCCTCTCCTGATTGTCTTCCTTTCGGGTACCATATTCCCTCAGAAATGATTTAATTACTTTAAACCTGAAAGCAAAGGGATTTGGTTCAGCTTCTCTTCTGAAAAGATTCCTTGTGTACTACATATGTCTGAGGATGAACATGGATGCAGGAGGAAGGTGACCCCTAATTTCATTTTCCAATATTATCTTAGCTCTATGCTTTTACCTTGCTCAAATTAGTTATTTTATTCTCTTCACTCAGAGGTGGGTACTTATTCAATATTCACATAATTACAGAATTGCACAAGTGTGTCTTTCTAGAAAGTGAAGGCAACCTTATTAAGACAAACAGATCAGATCACTTCTGGGTACAGAAAATTGTCAGCAACGTTAGGAAACAAGAAAGAAAAATTAAAACGTTCTACCTTTATGTCCCAGCCAAGCACCAGGTAGTGGTGTTCTGATAAGCTCACTGCTTTCCTCCCCTCAATCCCCGGATAGCCTTGATTTGTAGCATTTGCCAGTATTCATTGTTAAATACTTTCTCTATGCTGATTTCATATTGTCAAAGTGTTTTTCACTGAACAGAGTTAGGTTAGCAGGGGAAGTATATAGCTGGCTCTGGCTAACTGGTGTAAACCAGCTCCAACATGCCACTGCTTCCAGGTTATATAAGGTAGAGTGCAAGTCACTGTTTTCATCTCAAATTCTTGTGAAAGAAATTGATAATAAGAAACATAGTTTCTATATGTCAGCATAATTCCAAATTTATTGCAATGAATATTTAAGGAAGTTAAAATTCCCTTTACTTTCTGATAAAAATAGGTCAAGTATGCTAATACATGTCTCCGGACCCTCTGTGTTGCTGTGATTCTGTTTATAAGGCATGCTATATGTTTTTCACTTGCCGAATCCTATCTTCCCTAAACTTCTCTCTCTTTCTGTGAACCAGTTTCTTAAATTTCCAGGCTACTACAGCATAAAATGCCACAAAAAAAAGGGTTTGGATTTGTTGTCATTCATTTATTTCTTCAAGAAACAATTACTGAGCTTTTAATATGCCAGGTTCTGGGAATATAAACATAATTTGACAGACAATATTATTGCATATAGAGCCTATTGCAGATTTTATACGACTGGTTATAAATTAGTTATTTAACTGAATTTTTTAATATAATTTATTTTGGTATCATTAATCTACAATTACATGTGCAATATTATGGTTATTAAACTACCCCTTCATCAGGTCCCCCCCACCCACCCCATTACAGTCACTGTCTATCAGCGTAGTGAGATGCTATAGAATCACTACTTGTCTTCTCTGAGTTGTACAGCCCTCCCCATGCCCCTTCAACATTACATCTGCTAATCGTAATGCCCCCTTTTCCCTCTTATCCCTCCCTTCCCACCCATCTTCCCCAGTCCCTTTACCTTTGGTAACTATTAATCCATTCTTGGGTTCTGTGAGTCTGCTGCAGTTTTGTTCCTTTAGTATTTTTTCTTTGTTCTTATACTCCACAGATGAGTGAAATCATTTGATAGTTGTTTTTTTCGGCTTGGCTTATTTCACTGAGCATAATACCCTCTAGCTCCATCCATGTTGTTGCAAATGGTAGGATTTGTTTTCTTCTTATGGCTGAATAATATTCCATTGTGTATATGTACCACATCTTCTTTATCCATTCATCTACTGATGGACACTTAGGTTGCTTCCATTTCTTGGCTATTGTAAATAGTGCTGCGATAAACATAGGGGTGCATCTGTCCTTTTCAAATTGGGCTGCTGCATTCTTAGGGTAAATTCCTAGGAGTGGAATTCCTGGGTCAAATGGTATTTCTATTTTGAGTTTTTTGAGGAACCTCCATACTGCTTTCCACAATGGTTGAACTAATTTGCATTCCCACCAGCAGTGTAGGAGGGTTCCCTTTTCTCCACATCCTCGCCAACATTTGTTGTTGTTTGTGTTTTGGATGTTGGCCATCCTCACTGGTGTGAGGTGATATCTCATTGTGGTTTTAATCTGCATTTCTCTGATGATTAGCGATGTGGAGCATCTTTTCATGTGCCTGTTGGCCATCTGAATTTCTTCTTTAGAGAAGTGTCTATTCTTGTCCTCTGCCCATTTCTTAATTGGATTATTTGCTTTTTGTTTGTTAAGGTGCATGAGTTCTTTATATATTTTGGATGTCAACCCCTTAACGGATACATCATTTATGAATATATTCTCCCATGCTGTAGGATGTCTTTTTGTTCTACTGATGGTGTCCTTTGCTGTACAGAAGCTTTTCAGCTTGATATAGTCCCACTTGTTCATTTTTGCTTTTGTTTCCCTTGCCCGGGAGATATGTTCATGAAGAAGTCACTCATGTTTATGTCCAAGAGATTTTTGCCTATGTTTTTTTCTAAGAGTATTATGGTTTCATGACTTACATTCAGGTCTTTGATCCACCTTGAGTTTACCTTTGTGTTTGGGGCTATACAGTAATCCAGTTTCATTCTCTTACATGTAGCTGTCCAGTTTTTCCAACACCGGCTGATGAAGAGGCTGTCATATACCCATTGTATATCCAAGGCTCCTTTATCAAATATTAATTGACTGTATATGTTTGGGTTAATGTTTGGATTTTCTATTCTGTTCCACTGGTCTGTGGGTTTGTTTTTGTGCTAATACCAAATTGTCTTGATTACTGTGGCTTTGTAGTAGAGCTTGAAGTCAGGGAGTGTAATCTCCCGTGTTTTATTCCTCCTTCTCGGGATTGCTTTGGCTATTTGGGGTCTTTTGTGGTTCCATATGAATTTTAGAGTTATTTGTTCCAGTTTATTGAAGAAAGCTGTTGGTAGTTTGATAGGGATTGCTTTGAATCTGTAGATTGCTTTAGGTAGTATAACCATTTTGACAATATTTATGCTTCCTAGCCAAGAGCATGGGATGCATTTCCATTTGTTAGTGTCCTCTTTAATTTCTCTTAGGAGTGTCTTGTAGTTTTCAGAGTACAGGTCTTTCATTTCCTTCGTTAGGTTTATTCCTAGGTATTTTATTCTTTTTGATGCAATTGTGAATGGAATTGTTTTTCTGATTTCTCTTTCTGTTAGTTCAGCATTAGTGTGTAGGAAAGCAACAAATTTCTGTGTGTTAATTTTGTATCCTGCAACTTTGCTGAATTCAGATATTAGTTCTAGTAGTTTGGAGTGGAGTCTTTAGGGTTTTCTATGTACAGTATCATGTCATCTGCAAATAGTGACAATTTGACTTCTTCTTTACCAATCTGGATGCCTTGTATGTCTTTGTTTTGTCTGATTGCCATGGCTAGGACCTCCAGTACTATGTTGAATAACAGTGGAGAGAGTGGGCATCCCTGTCTTGTTCCCGATCTTAGATGAAAAGCTTTCAGCGTCTCGCTGTTAAGTATGATGTTAGCTGTGGGTTTGTCATATATAGCCTTTATGATGTTGAGGTACTTGCCGTCTATACCCATTTTGTTGAGAGTTTTAATCAGGAATGGATGCTGAATTTTGTCAAATGCTTTTTCAGCATCTATGGAGATGATCATGTGGTTTTTGTTCTTCTTTTTGTTGATGTGGTGGATGATGTTGATGGATTTTCGAATGTTGTACCATCCTTGCATCCCTGGGATGAATCCCACTTGATCATGGTGTATGATCCTCTTGATGTATTTTTGGATTCGGTTTGCTAATATTTTGTTCAGTATTTTTGCATCTACATTCATCAGGGATATTGGTCTGTAGTTTTGTTTTTTGGTGAGGTCTTTGCCCGGTTTTGGTATTAGAGTGATGCTGGCTTCATAGAATGAGTTTGGAAGTATTCCCTCCTCTTCTATTTTTTGGAAAAATTTAAGGAGAATGGGTGTTATTTCTTCTCTATATGTCTGGTAGAATTCAGAGGTGAATCCATCAGGTCCGGGGGTTTTGTTCTTAGGTAGTTTTTTGATTACTGCTTCAATTTCATTGCTAGTGATAGGTCTGTTTAGTTTTTCTGTTTCTTGCTTGGTCAGTCTTTGGAGGTTGTATTTTTCTAAGAAGTTGTCCATTTCTTGTATGTTTTCCAGCTTGTTAGCATATAGATTCTCATAATATTCTCTTATGATTCTTTGTATTTCTGTGGGGTCCGTCGTGATCTTTCCTTTCTCATTTCTGATTCTGTTTATTTGTATAGATTCTCTTTTTCTCTTAATGAGTCTGGCTAGGGGTTTATCTATTTTGTTTATTTTTTCAAAGAACCAACTCTTGGTTTCATTGATTTTTTTTCTATTGTTTTATTCTTCTCAATTTTATTTATTTCTTCTCTGATCTTTATTATTTCCCTCCTTCTGGTGACTTTGGGCCTCATTTGTTCTTCTTTT
This sequence comes from Smutsia gigantea, assembly GCA_032199065.1. NCBI lineage: Eukaryota > Metazoa > Chordata > Mammalia > Pholidota > Manidae > Smutsia > Smutsia gigantea. Next base: position 97,839 of record JAVSCE010006501.1, read on the forward strand.
TCCAATTTCAGTAATTGTGTCTTTAGACTATTCATTTGGGAATGTTCTTCCTTCTTTAAATAGGCCTGGATTGCAATATACTTTCCTCTTAGAACTGCCTTTGCTGCGTCCCACAGAAGTTGTGGCTTTGTGTTGTTGTTGTCATTAGTCTCCATATATTCTTTGGTTTCTGTTTTGATTTGGTCGTTAACCCATCGATTAATTAGGAGAGTGTTGTTAAGTCTCCATGTATTTGTGAGTCTTTTTGATTTCTTTCTAAAATTTATTTCTAGTTTTATACCTTGGTGATCTGAGAAGTTGGTTGGTAGAATTTCAGTATTTTTGAAATTACTGAGGTTCTTTTTGTGGCCTAGTATGTGGTCTATTCTGGAAAATGTTCCATGTGCACTTGAGAAGAATGTGTATCCTGTTGCTTTTGGGTGTAGAGTTCTGTAGATGTCTGTTAGGTCCATCTGTTCTAGTGTGTTGTTCAGTGCCTCTGTATCTTTACTTATTTTCTGTCTGGTTGATCTGTCCTTTGGAGTGAGTGGTGTGTTGAAGTCTTCTAAAATGAATGCATTGCTGTGTATTTCCTCCTTTAATTCTGTTAGTATTTGTTTCACATATGCTGGCGCTCCTGTGTTGGGTGCATATATATTTATAATGGTTATATCCTCTTGTTGAATTGACCCCTTTATCATTATGTAATGTCTTTCCTTATCTCTTGCTACTTTCTTCGTTTTGAAGTCTATTTTGTCTGATACAAGTACTGCAACACCTGCTTTTTTCTCCTTGTTGTTTGCATGAAATGTCTTTTTCCATCCCTTCACTTTTAGTCTGTGTATATCTTTGGGTTTGAGGTGAGTTTCTTGTAGGCAGCATATAGATGGGTCTTGCTTTTTTATCCATTCTGCTACTCTGTGTCTTTTGATTGGTGCACTCAGTCCACCTACATCTAGGGTGATTATCGACTGATATGCACCCATTGCCATTGCTGGCTTTAGATTCGTGGTTACCAAAGGTTCAAGGGTTGCTTCCTTACTGTTTAACAATCTAACTTAACTTTCTTGTTAAGTTATTGTAAACACCGTCTGATGTTTCTTTATTTCTCTCCCTTCTTATTCTTCCTCCTCCATTCTTTATATACTAGGTGTTTTATTCTTTGCCTTTAGTTAGTATTTGTATGGTCTGCTTTCTTTGCTATGATTTTTTTTTCTCTGGTGACATCTTTTTAGCCGTACGGGTGCTTCCCTCTAGAGCAGTTCCTTTAAGATGTCCTGTAGAGGTGGTTTATGGGAGGCAAATTCTCTCAACTTTCACTTGTCTGGAAATTGTTTAATTGCTCTGTCATATTTAAATGATAATCGTGCTGGATGCAATATTCTTGGTTCGAGGCCCTTCTATTTCATTACGTTAAATATATCATACCATTCTCTTCTGGCCTGTAAGGTGTCTGTTGAGAAGTCTGATGATAGTCTGATGGGTTTTCCTTTGTAGGTGATCTTTTTTCTTTCTCTAACTGCCTTCAATACTCTGTCCTTATCTTTGATTTTTGCCATTTTAATTATTATGTGTCTTGGTGTTGTCTTCCTTGGGTCCCTTGTGTTAGGAGATCTGTGGGCTTCTGTGGACTGTGAGACTATTTCCTTCCCCAGCATGGGGAAGTTTTCAGCAATTATTTCTTCAAAGACACTTTCTATCCCTTTTTCTCTCTCTTCTTATTCTGGTACTCCTATAATGCGAATATTGTTCTGTTTGGATTGGTCGCACAGTTCTCTTAATATTCTTTCATTCCTAGAGATCCTTTTATCTCTCTCTGCCTCAGCTGCTCTGTATTCCTGTTCTCTGATTTCTATTGCATTAACGGTCTCTTGCATCTTGTCCAGTCTGCTGCTAAGCCCGGCGATGGCTTGTCTCATTTCTGCGTTGTCTTTCCTGACTTCCCTCACTTCCTCCCTCAGCTCTTGCATATTTCTCTGTAGATCCATCAGCATGGTTATGACTTTTATTCTCAATTCTTTTTCAGCAAGATTCTGCGTTTCCATCCCTTCAGGTTCCCTCTCAGGTGTTGTCTGCGTCTGGGTGATCATTGTCTGTACCATATTCCCCTGTCTTTTCATGGCAATAGAAGTGGTCGCTGGCTGGTTCCATGTATGTCAGCTGGGCTCTTTAAGACTAAAAAAATAACAAGAAAAAACAAACAAACAAAAAAAAAAAAAAAGAAAAGAGAAGGAAAAGAAAGAAAAGAGAAAAAAAAAGAAAGAAAAAAAAGGGAAAAAAATGCACAACTGGAGTGGATTCTGTAAGGATGCTGTAGGTGGCGCTGTTGCTCCACTATTCTGCTGCTGCGGCCATGCTGCTCTTTGTAGCTCTGGCCGGGGTGGAACGAATGGGAGGCTGTTGTTCTCTATGTAAAGTTTCAGTGTGACTACCTTTTCCCAGTCACCCGCCACGGGGTCCGACATTCCTCAGGACTCCTAGCCCGCTGGGCTGAGCGTGCCTAGGCTATCGTGTTCCCTCACTGGGCCCCCCGCCGCTGCAAGACCGCTAAAAACAGCACACACTTTTCTCTTGTCCCAGGGGCGTTGGCTGCACTGACCCGGGTGCGTTCCCAGCCCAAAACCTGCACCTTCTGCCTCTCCAATATCTGATGCACCGCGTGATGTGTGTCAGTGCTCCCGGTGCAGATCACTGGGGCTGGTTATTTCGTGGGCCTGTGCTTCTACTCCCTCCCGGCTCTGAATCCTCTCCTCCCGCTGGTGTGCTAGGATGGGGGAGTGCTCGGGTCCGCCGCGACATGGCTCCGTATCTTACCCGCCTCATGGGATGCTAAGTCCTCTCAGGTGCCGATGCAGGCTATGCGCTGTGCTGTAAATTCTAGTCTGTCTTTTAGGAGTAGTTGTATTTGCTGTATTTTCATAGTTTTATATAGTTTGGGGAGGAAATTTCCGCTACCCTGCTCATGCCGCCATCTTCCCGGAGCTCTCCAATTCTTAGTTTCTTTTTAACATGATATAAAATAAATTCTTGTTCACCATTTTGATTAATTTAAGACATGCCGATTTGAAAGGATTCCCTCTTTTACTAAATTTTGGTCTTTACTTGTAGTCATAAAATAAAAACTGTTCCCTATATCAGATGTAAAATTATTCAGAATAGGTTTAATAATTGTCAAGTCATTTCAGAGCAATGCCATTTATTGTCAAGGCTCTTGAATTATTTGTTTTCTTGAGTGATGTCTACCAGGATATAAAATTCAATGTTATATGTAATACTGTAGGAAAAAGGTATGGTAATACTAACTTGGAAATGTTATTTGTGTACAGTTTCCATGAGATCTGAGGTAATTCTCTATTTCTGTGGGCCGGGGTGATATAGTTGGTAATATAGGGAGAATCAGGAAGACAATGAAATGGGACAGAAACATTTTATTTTGCCTTCTTATTCCTTTAAGCTACTGAAAGTGAGCAGTATGAAAGGGAAAGGGAACTGATCAATGAGGGTCTATTGCATAACAGGCGTCATGATCACTATTTTATATCTATTATATTATCATATAGTTTTGTAGAAAATCATATAAATACTTTGCTAAGTTTCTAATAGCTACATTTATTTATTGTGTCCTGAAAGTAAATACAAAGTTTCTGGATCAGAGGCATAATCTTTTTATTACTTACAGCAATAACGACAGTGGTTCTCCATACCCTTCACCAATTCTTCCCCTTTGGGTAATGCAACACGACCAGATGGCTTTACTCCCAGGAGGGGAGCCCTAAAATTACGAATCTGGGTGTTGATATAGGAATTGCTATTCAACTGTCTTCTCCCCTCCTGAGAGAGGGAGGGAAATTTTATCTCTCTTATGGAAGCAAATATCAGGGAAGATAAGGGGAAAGTCCCTAGTTTAAACCCTTTGGCATATAAACCAGTAGCTCCAGGGCTTTATAATCTTTTGAAATGTAAACACATAAATCTGGGAGGTAAGTGTCTACATGTCTTTGAATGTCTCTATTCAGTCAGCCTTTAACTTCTAAAGCTTGTCCTCCAGCCCAGATTCCAGGTTTCTTTGATTTAGAAGTCTCTAGAGATGGAGAAACACAAACATGTTTTTTCTATAGTTTTATAACCATAAATTTGTGGCAGTTTCAGTACTGCTGTTATGAAACCTGTGGTCATAGCTTTGTTTCCATTCTTAAGTGTCTTAATGTGTTTAGTGGCATAATGCATTGATTGTGTTTGTTCTCTATATATTTTATTTAAAACTATCATCTCTGTATGCAAAGATTTATATACTCAATAAATATTTATTAAGCGCCAAGAACTATCAAACAATGTTCTAGATACTTGGGATACATCAATGACCAAGTCAAAAGTTCCTATTCTTAAATTTTAAAACATTGGGGGGAAACTAGAAATTAAATACTAAACATAATAAGTCAATTACATGGTATGTAAATGCTATAGAAGAAATAAAAATAGAGAATGAGGGACATGAGGGGTCAGAGGTGGTGAAGTTCTGAGGTGTCAGTAAGAACAGCAAAGAGGCCTGGGTAGCAGAGTGAGGGGGAGATCACCAGGAGAGGATTTCACACAGTGCACAGGAATGGGGAGTGCACATAACACATAGTCTTACAGAGCAGTAGAGAAAGCTAGTCTTTTCTCTGAATGAAATGGGTAACGTTAGAAGGTTTAGCTGTGAAATGACATGGTCTGACTTGCATTTTAAGAGGACTACACTGGCTGCTGGGTCTTGAATAAGTCATAGGAGCTAAAGGTAGACCCCAGAAGACCTGTTAGGAGTCTTTTGCCCTAATCCAGGTTGGGTATGGTGTGGCCCTCACCAAAGTGGTGAAGTGAAATAATAAGTGGACAAGTTCTGGATTTTTGAAAGTTGTCCCAACAGATGTCTCTGTGGATTGGTTGTAGACTTAAGAGAAAAGAAAGAGTCTACAATGATGACAAGATTTTGGGTCCAAGCACATAGAAAAGTGTTTGTGATCAACTAAGATGGACAAGATTATGGAGAGCAGGATATTTATTGGAAGGGTTGTGAGGGAAAGATTAGGAGTTCAGTCCTGAAAATAATGATTTTTAAGGTGGCTTTTAGACATGCAGTAGAGGTGTCAGGTATGCAGTTGGATATTCCAGTATGGAATTTGGGAAAGAAGTTTGATTTGAAGATGCACAGTTGGGAGCTGCACACATCTAGATGGTATTAGGGCAAATTAAGTCTTTGTGGAGCCTGAAGCTTTTGCAGCTTTGAGGGTTCTCTAAGGAAGAGAATTCAAAACTTGACTACAAATTAGGTACAGGTGAATATTTGTTTAGAATGAGAAAAAAATCAAAATAAATTCTTTTGGGAAACTGATAAATACCACGAAAGCATAACCTTTGGATAAATAGTATACTACTTTTAATTAACTGCCTGACATACCACCATAATACTTTTTCCTCTTAGATTTTGAACTCTAATATCAAGAATTTTTAACATTTTTGTTGACATATAGAAAATTAACTCAGTCTTTATCATGATTAAAATTTATTTTTATTAACAACAGTTTAGAAAGGTTTCTTTTGTCTTTATGACTTTACAATTTCCTGAAAACTTTTGTAATTGTCTTAAAATTTAAGAAAACTTTTATCAAGCTTCTTGCATATATGACCTGTCATATTTAGAAAAATTTTCAAGAGACTAACACTGGTTCCATAAAAATTGAAAGCCTTGCTTCTTCTCCACTAACCACATACTTACAGCGCTAGGAAGATTATGACCCCATTTCACCCCCAGAACCTTTGTGTCCAATGTTAGGTGAATTTGGCATAGTACATGCTAGGAGTGTTCTTGGAAGCTATTCAGACTCCAGGATAGCTAACAATAACTCACTCATATGTGGAAGTGACTATAAATCAAATAAATATATTCCATTAAACCCAACCTAATGTATCTCCAATTCTGTTTCTTCTAAGTTTCCTGAAATGTACACACTCAAGTGTCCCCCATTTTGTATGTATCTTACACTCACAAATTTTCCTAAAATCTATGACCATGAGAATACAGTGCTAGTTCTTTTCCCGTTTACCTGTGCTCTACTGCTGGCACTAGTACTCCCTTATTTGCTTATGCTTTTGATTCCTCATAAAATAAATATCTCAATGGCTACTCAGTACTATGTGTACCTATGAGTCTTGACTTTTTTAAAATTAAGAGACTATTTTTTGAGCAGTTTTAGGTTCACAGAGGTTGCACAGGAAGTACAGATAGTACCCATATGCCCCCTCTCCCCACTGCACAGTTTCCATTCTTATTAACATTTTTATTAGGGCAGTACATTTGTTACAACTGATGAAACAATATTAATAAATTATTATTAACTAAGGTCTATTGTTTACATTAGGATTCACTCTTTGTTTTGTATATTTTTATGGGTTTTGACAAATGTATAATATTACATATCCACTATTACAGTATCATACAGGATAGTGTCACTTCTCCAAAAATGCCCTGTGCTCCACCTATTCATCTCTCCCTCTCCTCATGAGCCCCTGGCAACCTTTGATATTTTTACTGTCTATATAGTTTTACCTTTTTCAAAATGTCATATAGTTGGAATCCTATATTATGTAGTTCTTTCACTGACTTCTTTCACTTAGCCATATGCATATAAGGTTCCTCCATGTTTGTTAGGGGTTGATAGACATCTCTTTTTATTTTTGAATAATACTCCATTGTGTGGATATACCATCGTTTGTTTATTCATTCACCTGTTAAATTAAAGGACATCTTGATTCTTTTCCATTTTTTGATAATTATGAATAAAGTTGCAATAAACATTTGTGTGCAGGCTTTTGTGTGGATATTTGATTTCAATTCATTGGGACAAATTCCTAATGAGTGAATTAGGCATTTATATTAGAATCTGGATATAGACCTTATATATTTCACAAAAATTAACTCAAAATAGATCATAGACCTAAATATAACATGAAATTGTACAACTTCTGGAAGAGAACATAAGAGAAAATCTAGGTGACCTTGAGTTTGGTGATGACTTTTTAGATACAACACGAAAAAACACATTCCATAAAAGAAAAAATGATAAAGTGGACTTCTTTAAATTAAAACACTGGCTCTCTGAAAGACACTTTTCAACAATGAAAAGGCAAGCTACAGAGTGGGAGAAAATTCTTGCAAAACAAAAATGATGAATATATCCAAAACATACAAAGAACTCTTAAAATTCAATAATAAAATAATACAATTACAAAAGAGGAAAAAATCTGAACAAACACTTCACCAAAGAAAAAATAAGCATGTGAAACAATGCAACATAATATATTATTTAAAAATTTCAAATTAAAACAAAGAGATACAACTACACACCAATTAGGATGTCTAAAATCTAAAACATTGACATCACCAAATGTTGACAAAGATGTGGAGCAGCAGGACCTCCCATTTATTGCTGGTTGGAATGCAAAATGGTGCCATCACTTTGGAAGACAATCTTTTTAAGAACGTAAGCTTACTGTATAATCCCACTATTACACTCATAGTTATTTACTCAAATGAGTCTTGACTTTTTAACCAACTGTGCAAGATTCTGCCTCAGGTATTTCCTTCACCTTGGTCTTCCTTGCATTTAATATCCTCAAGACATCAATGCCAGTGTCTTGGCATCATCTTCTTATCTCATTATGTTTGGATATGGTTTCAGATTATTTATTTTAGCCTTGACTTGGCAACTTCTTAGGATGTTACTTCTGGCAATTACTCTCGGATCTACATTCCACAGACAAAGGCAATATTCACTCTACCCAGCCAGGCCCTCTGCACTTGCCAGCCAGGTCCATATTGCCTCTTATCTTTCTCCATCTGGGAATGGTTATCTTAATCTGTAATGGTTAGACACCTTTGCAAATTTTAAGGTTTAGTTCAAGTATCACTTCTCTGTAAAGCCTTTATTTGCAACTCTAGGAAATATTCACTATTTAAACTTCCTCAATTTTTATTCATTCCCCCACTCAATGAAAATGCTCTCAAGAAGATCACAGATAAACATTAATTTCCAGTTTTAGTGGCTAATTTTTAGTCTTTTAAATCTTGTTTGACTGCTTTACACCATATATACTGCTTCCCCCTACTTGAAATTGTTTTTCTTTGGTTTCTTTTTTTAGTTTTTAACTTGTGAAATGAAACATTCATACAGAAAAGTGAAGAAAGCTTATATATAAAGTTTAATAAATATTTTTAAAGCAAAAACATATTAAGAAACGGAACATTTCTTGCACCCCAAAAGCTCCTCATATGCCTCTCTCCAATCACAATGCCTACTCTTCTTTATGCCAGAGGCAACCACTATTCTGACTTTTATATCAGCCTTTTCCTGTGTATATGTCCTGGACAATGTATTTTAGTTTTTCTCTTTTTAAGGTTATATTGTGTGTATGTGTGTATTTTTAAAAAGTTATTGCTGTATATATCCCATTATATGAATACACCCTACTTTATACATTATGTTAGTGGATTTTGGGGTGATTTCCAGTGTTTTGTCTTTATAAGCAGTGCTGGTATAGTCATTCTTATATATATATCTCTTACACATATATATGTAAGCATATATTTCTCTAGGGTCCAGGGAAATTGCTGGGTCATAATATTTTCAATTTCAGTAGTAGTTCAAAGTAGTTCTGTCAGTAGCATACTAAGACTAGTACTATAAGAAAAACTGGTCTGCGTCACACCAAGACAGAATTGTCAACCACTTCGATTTTTGCCAAGGCAGTGCAAGTGTAAAGATATCTCATTATGGTTTGAATTTTCATTTCCTTGAGAACTAATGGAGTTGAGCACTTTTTTTTCTACATTTATTAGCCATTTGCATTTTCTCTCAAGTGCTTATTTAAGTTTTTTGTCTATTTTCTTACTGGGTTTTCATCTTTTTCTTAGGATTTATAGGATTTCTTGTTTATTGGTCCTTTGTCAGTTATATTTGTTGCAAATATACTTTCATGCTTTGTGGCTTTTTTTTTTCTCGACTCTCTGGTAATGAAGAGAAGTTGCATTTTAATGTAATAAAATTTATTAATCATTTCTCTTATCGTCAGTGCTGTTTAAGCAATTGTTTCCTAACTTGGCATTAAGAAATACAGTTTCCAGATAGAATAGTGATAAAAGTAAATATTTAATCCCCCAGTTTAATTGGAACTCCATGCTTTCATTTTTTAAAATTGTTTTTAAGCCTTTGGTTTCTGTTTTCCAGACTCTTAAATACTAGTTTTATGCAAGACTACATCTGAATTCTCTTTCTTGCTTTACACATTCTCCCTGCTTGATAGCCTTCAACATATTAGAGGATTACATTGTTGGGATGGTCCAAGTAACTTGAAATGACTAATGTTTAAGATTCCAAAGTTTGTGAGTTATTTTAAGTATTCAGCTTTATGGTATGTCTTACTACCTGATAAGGTGAATTCTCCCTCTTTGAGCTTGTTCAAAATATTTTCTTCAAGGTTTTTCTTATACATGTTAGATTCTTCAAGTTCTGGTAAAATAATGATGTTTGAAATTTGTGATTGTGGTGAATGCCTAAGTTAATGCATCTTTCCTTTTTTTTTTTGAGAGGGGGGTGCCCTAAATCTCCTCTTTGATTCTGATAAATTTATGCAGAGGAGGCCCAGGGCAATATATCACAGTTGGGAATGGCTCTTTCTATGTAAGTTGGGGAGAACTGAAACCTGCTGATTTATATGAATAAAATAATGTCTTATTATATTTGTATCCCTGATACCTAGCACAATACCACCAGATACGATATTAATCATTTTAGTAAATAGTTGTTAGGCATCTATTGTATACCAGGCACTGTCTCAGATGCCAAAGATACAAAATGACTAACAAATGGGATTTCTCTAGAGAAGATTCATAAGAGGAAAACTATGTATAAGTAAATAATTACAATCAAGAGTTAGTATGCTTTGATATATATGATTAAGTGCTATAATATCCTGGGGGAAAAGTGGCCAACTACATTTAAGGTTAGGGGATATGGAAAAATGTTATAGATGGCATAATCCTTGAAATGAGATGGGAGATGAGTAGGTCATCATCAGATAGGAGGGACAGAAATATATAATATGGCTGGAAGAATAAGAATAGAATTAATTAAAGAGAAACTTGAGAACATCTGGCTATTCAGGGATGAAGGGGCACACACTGGCTTGTGTGTGAGGCAGAGTGTATTTAGAGGCCTGGCTAGAGAATAGGTAGAGTCCAGATATGGTTTGGCTTTATAGAGTACTAAAAGCTTTCTCTTATAGGCAACAGAGAGCAGTCAATAAATTTAAAGCAGAGGAGTATTGTCAGAATTGCATTTTTGAAAAAAAAGAGCCAACAGCATTCAGGATGAATAAGAGGTCAGACAAGATTGGAGTTAGGAAAAAAAATGGTAAGGAGAATGTTCCAGTAGTCCCGCTAGGAGATGGTGAGGGCTCAACTAAGGCACTAATAAGAGGGATGTTAAAGAGTGAATAGATTCAAGGGGTATAAAGGAGGACTTGGTGATAAATTAGATGGGCTTTGAGATGACTGAATAGGTGGTGTGCTTAGATGATAGTTGATACTTGGTGGACAAAGACAGGGATGAGTTCCCTGGACATGTTAAGTTTGGCAGGCCTGTGGGAAGAATCAAGTAGTATGTCCAATAGGTGGATGGATACATAGGTCTGCAGTTCAAGAAACAGATCTGGCATCAAGATATAGGTTTCAGAACCTGCCGTATATATGTATTATTTGAAATCATGAGGTCAAATGAGGACCCTGGGGAATCTCTAACCTTAAATGGGTAAATAGAAGAACCAGCAAAGGAAACTGATATGAACAAAACAAAGGAGATGGAGGAGGCAGACCAAGAGAAAGTAGTCATAAGAAGAGAGTGGCCAATGGTATCCAGTGACACAGAGAGGCATGGCAGAACTGAGAAAACTCCATGGGAACTGGCATTAACAGGGAACTTGGTGAAACCTGTTTCATTAGGGGTAGTGATTGTTTCACACACTTAACTGTGAAAGGAAGGGAATTGGTGAGATAACAAGGTTAGTTGAGGGTAGGGAGAAAGTAGAATAATTTTTTTTAAATGAGAAGTGTATGCTTATAACTATGGGTAATAGATACAGAGAGATTATTAAGACAATTAATAAACTAATGGCAATTTTAAGATATATAGCCAAATAATCAGTATTATAAATGTTTGTGATAGGCTTGTAGTATACAAAAATAGGTATAATGTCAAAATGCAGTGTCAATCCCCAAGCTTTACATAAACACTCAAAAGCTGTTTGCTGGATTGAATGGAATTGTGTTTTTCCACTAATATGAAAATAATTACCTTCTGAGCTCTTGAATGATTCAGAGTTTGATTTTTGCATTTACTTCTGATGAAGGTCATCGGACACTATTTATTGGGGTTCACGTGCCCCTGGGAGGAAGAAAAAGCCATCGACGTCACAGGCATCGTGGTCATAAGCACAGAAAGAGAGACAGAGAGAGAGATTCGGGATTAGAGGATGGAAGGGAGTCGCCTTCCTTTGGTAAGAATCTTTCTCCTTTTTTTTATTATGTTTATGAGTGTAATAATATCATGATTGCTTGTAAAATCCATAATTAGCAGTAATACTTCATACTTATAAATGGTTTATACTTTTATGAAAGATGTTAGGCTGGACATATTAGGGAGAAGTGGGAGAGAGAAACCTTGATCTTTATTTTTCTCTTGTGTTGTGCTTTGCGAGAATGAGAATTGGCTTACTTGAGGGATACTGGGGAACTACACTTAAGTAGTAAAACTTAGTTGTATAAACCTTGATAATTTATACAAATAAAAATCATTGCTCTAAGTCGTTTGAAAATCCAGAGAGAAATGCCTGGATTAAGTTGCCTCTTACACTATCGCTGAAACTGTCTGAGTTTCACTCTTACGTCACGAATGTTCTACTATTTTGAATGTTCGTCTTTTGAAAGTATATGCGGGATATCAAAATATAATGATATGGTAATTGTCAACATTTCCTGAGTGCCATGAAAACCTGTACACATGTCGTAACCAGAAGGCTGGCTTTCAGTTCTTTGACCTTCCCATCTCCTGTGATCCCCTCCTTCACTGCACCCTAGCTCACCTACCCATCCATAATCACTCCACCCCTGGCGCCAGGAAGGCACTCACCTTGCTCTCTGATCACAGCTACTTTCCTTCCTTCTTGTGCAGCTATTTGGCCTCTCTACTTTTTTCTATCCGTATTATCATCTTTCTTTCTTTATTTCCTTATCCTACTCTGATTTCATAGCCTGGAATTTCAGTAATACTTCTGCTAACATTCTAAATACTTGAGGTGCCCTGTTTTATTTTATTCATACCTTCACCCCCACTTTAAAAACCGCACTTACATGGCAGTTCCCCCATGTCTCTGCTCTCTCCCTACCTCTCCAGGGAGCAAGCTCTGCTGGACATAGTCATTCAACAGGGCAGATTGTCATTATTTAAATTTATGACTCAAATGGACCTTCAACATTTCTTCCCAGTTCAATGACATTCTTTGATTTTTGAAGTAATTATTTTTCAACATTCTTCATCTTTCTCCAACATTCTCCTTTTCACCATCCCTTAGCAGATGCTTTCTACTTCAGAGGGAAAAAATATAGTTAGAAAGAACTCATTCTATTTCTCTTCTATTAAACATACAGACATATATGTCTCCATCTGCAACTACTTTTCTCTTGTTTCAATAAGGAAGTTTTCTTTTCAATTGTGTTTATTTCCTATTCCCTACCACATGGAAATTTGCACAATTTACAACCTAGCTGACCTCTTCCTCTCAAATGGATTATTCTCATTTGTTAAACGTGATGGAGCCTTTCCCATTTAAACAGTTCCCCAGTATCCCTCAAACCCACATACCCCCTTTAGTCATTACATTGTATTGAGGTATGAAGTAAGTTAGTGGCATATAAAGTTTGGGGTGTAGGGAAAATGGATGTTCCTATGGCTAGGATCCTCACCTGACCCTAAACTACTTGAATATGTAATTGGCCTACTGCTGGCTAATGCTTCAACATCCACTGGCAATGAGCTATTATTAACTGAGTCACTATAAAAAGAACTCCGCCCAGTGCTCTGGGCAGAGGTAGACACGGAGGAGGATTACAGACCTGCAGACTGTTGGATGCAGACATGATTCTACTGCTTGACCTACTGCCATAAGAATAATGCCAGGTATAAACCCTTTTCACCCCAAGAATGTTCCATTGTCATTTCTCAGTCTCACCAAATCCAGAGTGAACATTCCCAGGGCTGAAACCCTCAGGCAAGATGTGTAACAATTTTCCTGTTAATACTTTGTAGATATTGTTATTTTCAATATGTTTTTGATAAGTGTTTCAGAGTTTCAGAGAAGACTATAGTCCCCATATTAAAAAAAAATTTTTAAGGTTACTTCTTTTAAGACTGAAAGCTTCCAGATATTTTTCTGTCTTTTTAATTAAGACAACTTGCCAAGATAGGCCTAACGGATGTATTAAAAACCTTTCCAATGTACATATACTGATATTTTTCCACTTACAGAACATCTTCCTATTTTATCTGATTCTCTCCCATTTACTTTGCTCTCTTCTTTGTGGATATTAATTATCTGCATGTTGGACTTACGATACCTGCTATTTGTCCTTTCCTTTGTAGTTTAAAATTAGTCTCTCATCTTATTCATTTGATTATCTGTAGTATCTGTTCTTTATTTTACTACTTTTGTTATGGGTTTTGATTTTGCAGTTACATTTTTAGTATTCTTAAAGTTCTTTCTTATATCATCCCATTTTATTTACGTTTCCTTTCCTTTCCTAATTTTTTTTTGTGCATGTGTGCTTGATAGAGTCTGTGTTTTTTAGTCTACTGCTGATCCTCAGATACTTTTGGACATTTTCTTTTCATCCTGAAGTAGATAATTTTCAGAGTTATGATCTTCCCTTGGACCACTGAGATTATTTTGGCTTCCCATTGATTTGTAGTATTTTTACAGACTCCCTTCATTTTTTTCTTGCCGAGGCATTGCCATCATTGTGCTCTTTGTCTCCATAACTGTGTATAGTCATGGGCAATAAACTTCCCCAAACACCATGCATGTCCTTCTGCCAGAGGTACAATGATTGTTGGTGGGGAGTGTGTAAAGAAAAGTGCCCTGGGCATCTGTTTGCACTGGCATAAGAGGATGCTTGTATCTGAGTCAGTGAGCAGAGAGTAGAGGTATAAAAAAGGGTCTCACATTTTCAGGTGTTTTCGATTCATGACATGGAGTCAGGAGTGTCACAAAGAGACAGTTGGTTAGATTTTTCTCATTCAAGCTCCACCTGCTTCTAGTTAGCACTCTCTTTAAGATTCTGGGAATGGATTATGTTGACTAAGTTTTAATGGTTACTTTGAGTTTTCATCTTCTAATATTTCGGAAAATATATTCACATCCTCTCAGACATGTTTAGTAAACAAACAAAACCAGCTTCTTCCCTCTGCCTCTGTCACCCTTTTTTTTTCTTCTTTTTTTCCATAGCTGGATGAATTAAGTCAGTTTTTCTAGAACAATGGCCCTCAACATTGACTGCATCTGGGAGTTTTAAGAACATACTGTTGGCCATATCCCATACCGATCAGAATCTCTTGGATGTGGCCCAAACATAGGCATTTTTAAAAGTACCCCAAGTGATTCTAATGTGCGGCCAAGGTTGAGATCTATTCTTCCAGAAACTTTGCCATTCAAAGTATGGTTTATGAACCAGTGATGTTAGCATCACATTTGAACTTGTTAGAAATACAGAATCTCAGGCCCCACCCCACATCTCTTGAATCAGAATTTGTGCATTGATAATATCCTTAGGCAACCAATGTGCACGTTAGGGTTTGACAAGCAGTGCTCTAGAACATGGCTGGTCAAATCTTGTTACTTGTTAGAATCATCTGAGGAGCTTTAAAAAAAAATTGATGCTAGGCCCTGCCCATCAAGAATTTAATTAACATTAGATGTTTTTAAAGTGTATCAGGTGATTTAACATCCAACTAAGATCAAGAACCTTTGATCCTAAGAAGCTTCCTCCTCTTTATTTGGTGAAACTTGAAAATAAATCAGGTGCCCCAGATTCTCCTCCCTCTGATGTCAGTGACTATTTTTGAATACCACCTACCTCCTTCCTTCCCCAACCATCTAAGTATCTTTATTTTCATTTAGACATAAGATCTGTTTTATCAGGGAGAAATGTGTGGGCACCTTGGTGGTGTCTAAGCAGTAGAACTCTCTAGATTTCACTTTTTTCAGTGTCTTCAGAACTAATCATTTGCCTGTATTCCTACTCTACAGTCAGTTCAGGTGCCTTGATAATCAAGTACCCAGTCACATGCTGAGACTGAAACCATATTATAAAACACCAGCCCACATATCTGGGCTTGATACTCTGCATAGTAAGGATATGTGAGGTTACCTTACTAAAGTCTTCAAAGAAAATTTATGACCACTTAAATATTTATTATACTTGGAAAGATTTCAAAGAAAATCTTTTGAAGACATTTCTACAGGTGCCTTAAAATTCTTAAGAATTTGCCTTCCAAAGAAGTATAGGATGGAGGACAATGTGAGGAAATATCAGGTCCCTCTTCTAGGATCCTGGAGGTTTTATATTATAAATTGGAGGATGGGTTGATGAAGACATGGAATAATTTGACTTCATATCTCTGGAGTAAGCATCAATTTTAATAAACAAAAGGATTTTTGTAGAAGTGCTTGAATTGTGACAATCTAAAAAGTTTTAGAATCCAAAATGCCTATCAATATAGAAGAAGTATTTATCCTTAAATTCTTTCTGGTTTTGATAGAACTATAATTTACATGATTCCTGTCATATAATTTAAAGATGTATAGATATGAAAAACAATAGTCACTGAATAACACATTTTGAGCAGTTGTTATATCAAAACATAATCTGTGTGTCTCTTTAAGTTGTTCAAAGTATTGGTGGGATGATCACGAAAACACTCCGGTAAGCATAATCTAATGCCTATAAAATCATCTCTAAAGAATGAAAAGCCAGATAACCATATGTTCTTTTAAACCCAAATGAAATGTTTCTTTTTTGTTTCCTTGAATGTTTTCCTCTCTTGTTTCCTTGAATAGATTATCCAAATTTAATAAATCATTATTTCTTATATTATTGCTGTTATTATTGTGTCCTAAAGAAGTTCTTTTAAATACCTGATACCCTATTCAGACCTTCAAATTCTCTTTATTCACAATATTGGTCTTATTTCCTTATGTTTATTGTATCACTAGTATTTCAAAGGTATGTGTTGAGTGATCCTTATACTTCATGAGGGGAAACACTAACAAATCTTAAATGTAAAGTTCATGCAAACAGCAATTGAACTTGGGGGTCTGGATGCCTAAGTATTATAGATACCTAGATTACTGATGCTAAGTAAACTGAAATAAGCCTTTGAAAACAATGATGAGAGAAAAATGTTTAAAAAATATGAGGAACTTATTACCAAGGTTGAGGCATGGCTGCTCATGGGATGTGGTTGCTGACAGGTGAGCAAATAGAATAGGCTGTCATGCAACACAGCACAAGCTATGTTTGCTCCTACTGGGTAGGTCTAATCAAAACATTTAATTGATTTCTTAGTGTAAGTCTAAAACTGTAATTTACAGCTGTCCAAAGAGCAGTTTTGTTTTTTTGGACACAGGCTGATTAGAAGTATTTCATTTGACTCTGATGAGATTGGGCTTAGTAGATATTAGATAACGATAACTATGACCCAGATAGTATACTTATAGGAAAAAGATAGTGCCAGCTTCTGATTGCAGATAAACTGCATCAGAAATGTATATGCTGCACTGTTGATTTCCTGAAGTATATCTGCTATTTATAGGAATTCATCAGTCTCATTTCAAAATCAACATTCATGTTACATCTGGGAAATTGGCATCTTCCTTTAAAGAAGTGGTAAAGCAGGAGACTGGGCTATTGATTCAATTCTGGTTCATTTTGCTATAAAATTTAGAACATAGAAAAACTCCTTAAAATATTGGGTAATAAAACCAAATCTCATATTATTAACATTCTAAAAGAGAAATGGCTTACTAATGCCTAAAGCAAATATGTTATATAAATGTAGTTTCTTTTTCTTCTGTCTTATAATTTCTTGAACATATGTAATCATGTGTAAGATATACTGTTATGTATTTGTAGGAACAGTTAACATTTAAGAATGGAGATGCCCTATTTTTTAAGATGATTTTTTAGAGTAGTTTTAGGTTTACAGCAAAATTGAGAGGCGGGTACAGTGATTTCCCACACACTTGGTGCCCCACACATATACAGCCTACCCCGTTATCAACATCACTCACCAGAATGTTACACTTTTTTACTAAAGATAAACCTACATGGACACCTCATAGTCATCTAAAGCCCATAGCTTACCTTAGGGCTCACTCTTGTGTGTTGTATGTTCTGTGGGGTTGGACAAATATATAATATATATCCATTATTATATCATACAGAGTACTTTTAATACCTTAAAAATTCTCAGCCTATTTATTCTCCCCTACCCTGGCAATCACTAACCTTTTTATTCTCTCCCTAGTTTTGCCTTTTCTAAAACATCATATAGTTGGAATTATATACTATATAGCCTTTTCAGATCACCTTTTTTCACTTAGTAATATGCATTTAAGATTCCTCCACATCTTTTTGTGGCTTGATATCTCATTTCTTCTTAGTGATGAGTAATATTTTATTGTCTGGATGTACTACAGTTTATTTTTCCACTCACCTACTGAAGGACATCTTGGTTTCTTCCAAGTTTTGGAAATTATGCATAAAGCTGCTCTAAACATGTGTGCAAGTTTTTGTGTGGACATGTTTCAGCTCCTTTAGATAACTGCTGGGACAGCAGTTGCTGGATTGTATAGTAAAAGTATATTTAGTTTTGTAAGAAACTGCTAAATTGTCTTCCAAAGTGGCTGTACCAGTTTACATTCCCAGTATCAGTGAATGAGAGTTCCTATCCACATCCTTGCCAGCATTTTGTGTTGTCAATGTTTTGGACTTTGGCTATATTAATAAGTGCATAATGGTATCTCATTGTTTTACTTTGCATTTCCCTGATGACATGTGATGTGGAGCACCTTTTCATATGTTTATTTGCCATTTGTATAACTTCTGTGATGAATTGTGTATTAAGAACTTTGGCCCATATTTTAATCAGGATGTTGATTTGATTATTGTTGAGTTTTAAGAGTTTTTCTGTTTGTTTTGGATAACATTCCTTTATCAGATGTGTCTTTTGTAAGTATTCTTCCCAATCTGTGGCTTCTCTTCTAATTTTCTTGACACTGCTTTTCATAGAGCACAATTTTTTCATATTAATGAAGTCCACCTTATCAATTTTCTCTTTCATGGATAGTGTTCCTGGTATTGTATCTAAAAAGGCACCAGTACATCCTAGGTCTTGTCCTGTGTCATCTTCTAGGAGTTTTTGCATTTTACATTTAGAAGTATGAACCATTTTGAGTTGATTTTGCAAAAGGGTATAAGGTCTATGTCTACAGTCTTGTTTTTGCATGTGGATGTCTAGTTGCTCCATCACCATTTGTTGAAGGGACTATATTTGCTCTATTGCATTGCCTTTGCTCTTTTATCAAGTTCAGTTGACTAAATTTATGGGGGGTCTATATCTATTCTGTTTCATTGATTGTTTGTCTATTCTTTCATCAATATCATATTGTTTAGGTTACTGTAGCTTTATAGTAAGTCTTGAAGTTGGGTGGCGTCTGTTCCCTATCTGCTCTTTTTCAATATGTGCTGGCTATTCTAGGTGTTTCGCTTCTCCATATAAACTGTAGAATCAGTTTGTTGATATCCATAAAATAACCTTGTGAAATTTTGATTGGAAATGCATTGAATCTATAGATCAAGTTGGGAAGAACTGACATTTTGATAACACTGAGTCTCTCTATCCACGAACATGGATTCCTTATTTTTTAAGTTCCTTCATTATTTGCATTGCATTTTAAGACTGATTAATATCAGTGTCTTTAAGGCTAGGTTATTTTGAGACATAGTGGTCTAGTCAGTAACTAAAATATTTAGTGTCATGTAATAGTGAAAACTTTTAACTTGCTTTAACATAAGTCTCTTTTCCACTTCTCTTGCCCATGCCTGCTCCAGGTGAGGAAAGAGAATGTAGTTGCCTTTTTTTTTCTCCTCTCTTATCTTGAATTTCTCCTTCTAGATGCTCTAGCATCTCCCTAACCTAGTTTCAAATCCTTTCAGATTTGGAGCATAGGAAATGAAAAGAACTAAAGGGGATAGGGCAGAAAAATTCTTACTTAACTGGTAGCATTGCAAGCTGATGTCACACTCTCTAGGCTTAGAACTTACTCATTCTCTTCTAGAGTATCTTTTACCTGCACTGTCTTCTGCTTTATTACTTATTTCTCCTCATCTCCTAGGCATTCAGCCACAGTGATCAATTCTTTCTGCTGAAGTCTTATCACTACCCCAGAACAGCCTTTGGACAAGATCTAAGATGACCACACATTCCACATTCTCTCTCTTGCATATCCTCTCTTCTCTCTCTCTCTCTCACATATATGGCCCATACATGATTCACAGAAACACACATACACTCATTGCCTTGATAAATTTTAGGAGTGCATGTTATTCAACACAGCAATCTTGGCCATCAGCAGCTAGATAGATTTTCTGTTTCTTAGTCAGGAATTATGCCCCAGTCAACTACAGAGGACATATCAAGCTCTTCTGATGCCCTTGGAGCTCTACTCACTTGGCTTGAGGGAGGGGCAGACAGCTTACTACCCTCCTTTGGTATGGGAGTAAGGAAGCTTGGGGCCCACATTGCGGCTTTCTCTGAAGGAATTCTCTCCAGAATGTGTCTACTGTTTTCTGCTCATGACTATTTAATAGCATTAATGTGGGTAAGGAGCCAAGATTTAGATAGATAGGTTTTCAGGAACATGATTTATAAATTCTGCGTATAGTCTTACATCCCCTTTGGAGAGAAATACCTATTGGTTCTTGGTGCTTCAGCTGAAATATTTATTTTGTCAATCTGTTGACTTATAATGAAATTAACTAATTAGCATTAATAATAATAAATATATTATTTCAATTATATAAATGAATTAAAATATAGGATTCCAAATGAACAGATTGTATATGACATTCAAATAATATGAACAAAATTTTAAAGTTCAAGTGGAGATGAAAAATATTATTGAGCTACAAAGAGACTGGAGACATAAATTTGAGACAGATTCATTAAATTTGTCATTTTATGATTTTATAGGATAGACTATCTGAATATTGAGTTATCTGAAGTATAACAATGATAAAGAGGAAGAAAAGTGTCTGTAATCAGAAGTTACCATTGCATTAAACATTTTGTGAATTTGCTCCCTTGAGCTAAATGTCATAATGCATGAGGCTTGTGGTTTTTATTACAGTAAGATCACACATGTAAAATGGAAATTTCCCAATTCACTCCTGTCATTGTACTTGTTTTGTTGTAAGAAATATATTTCTTGACATATTTGTTGACTAGTTTTCAGAAAGGGCCTGAAAAATAGAGAACTTTTGGACAGGGCCTACTCAAACACTGATTCTTAGGGAAAACGTATTATTGGACCCTGGTTAATTAATATGTGTGTAATATGAGTAACAAAGCTAATACTGAAAGATGAAAGTTTGATAAGGAACTTAATTCCAATTATTCTCTTAGTGACTTTTCTCAAGTAGTTTAACTATGTAAATTTGATTTTCTTCTTTAACCATTTGTTGAAAATATCGTCTACATTCCAAATGGAAATAGCTTATTTGTATATTTCTGATTATAAAATTAATATATGGTCCTTGGAATTCCAGTGCTATTGAACATTAGGCTAGAAAACCCTGTTGGTTTTATTTGTTCTCATCATTGATTCTGTAGCATCTGGCATTATTGACTTTAGTTCTTCCTGAATCTTTTTCCGTCTTGTTCCCTGTTATACTATTCTCTCCATCAGATGTAAACTCTATGAAGGTAGAGATTTTTTTGTCTGTTTTTTTTTTGTATCTGTGTAATTCACTGCTTAGAATAGTGTCTGACCAATGGGAGGTGCTCATTAGACATTTGTTTAATGTACCAGTCTTTTATTCCTCTATTCCTCTTCTGATTCTTTTATTATCAACTCCTGTCTGAAGCCTCATTATTCCTTGTATGTTAAGTCTTCTCTCTCGGTTCTTCCATTTTTGAGTCCTCATACATGGTACTCATATGACTTCTCCAGTTAAACACCACCCATGTCTCTGCCTCTGAACCTGTTCTCTTTTCCAGAAACAAATCTCCAGATATTTTATGACCCTCTGCATGTGTTTGTCCTATATGCATCTAAAACTCAGCATATTTAAAAGTTGTTTTTTGACCTCTCAGCCTGCAACACTCGCTCCTCATTCTGACAATACTCTTTTTGTTTCCAGTTTTATTGAGAAATAATTGATACATATCACTGTATAAGTTTAAGGGGTACAGCATGATGATTTGATATACATATATGGTGAAATGATTACTACAATAGGTTTAGTTAACATCCATCTCATACAGACACAATAAAAAGAGGAAAAAAAACTCTCCTTGTGATGAAAACTCTTAGAATCTACACTTAACTACTTTCCTATATTTCATACAGCAGTGTTAACCATAGTCATAATGGTGTTCATTGCATCCCAATACTTATTTACCTTGTAACTGGAAGTTTGTACCTTTTGACCACTTTTCTCTGATTCCTCCTCAACCCCACTCCCTGCCTCTAGTGACTACAAATCTGATATCTTTTTCTGTGAGTTTGGTGGGGTTTCTTGTTTTGTTTTTTAGATTCCACATACAAGTGAAATTATACTTATTTGTCTTTCTGTCTGACCTAGTGTAATGCCTTCAAGGTCCATGTGATGACATTTTTTTAATTAATGGAAGTATTATTTTTCTCATTTTCCTTGCTTCAACTCTAATCTCTGCATTTTGACAGGCCTTTATTATCAATATAACCATTACCTACCACTAACATCAGCATACATTATCATCAATAATATTTATATAATGCATTATAATTTGAAATGTATTTTTACATGCATTATTTCCTCTCTGGGGCTTGGTCCATAACAGATTAAAATTATAATTGACGTAAGTGTAACAAGGAGAAGTATAGAGTGCTGTGAAATAGGATGGAAAAGCAAAAAGAAAAGAATAGCCAGGTTTGAAAAGGAAGAACAAAGTTAGGAGACTCACCTCTTGATTTTAAGAATTACTTTAAAGGTAGAGTCATCAAGAGGGTGTGGTATTTACAAAGGTATAGACACAGAGATGAATGGAAAAGACTAGAAAGGCTAAAAAAAAATAGATCAAATATGGCTAGTTGATTTTTTGGAAAAGTTGCAAAGGCAATTTAATAGAGAATATATGTTACCCGTGTCTTTTCAGCAAATGGTGTTAGATCACCTGGACATCCATATACCAAAATAAAGAACCCTTGAACTAAATGGACACTGTTAATGTAAAATATGCTATAAAAATTTTAGAAGAAAGCATGAGAGAAAAATCCTTTGACTTTTAGGGAAATAGGTCTTAAATTTGACACCAAAAGCATAATTCATAACAGAAAAAAATAATAAATTGGAATTTATCAATTTAAAAATTCTGCTCAGTGAAAGGCACTGTTAAAAGAATGTGAAAACAAGCTAAAAAGAGAGAAAAGAAAATGTGCAAGTCACATGTTCAACAAAGACTTATATCCTGAATATGTAAGAACTCTCAAAGTTCAATAGTAAGAAACAAACAACCCAATTAAAAATAAGCAAAATATTTCAACAGACACTTCACCAAAGGAGAAATATGGATGGCAAATAAACACATGAAAAATTGTCAACAACAGCCATCAGGGAAATGTAAGTTAACACTGCAATGAGATAGCACTACATAGAATGGCTAAAGAACAATTGGTAATACGGAATGCTGATAAATATGTGGAGCAACTAGAACTCTCATATGTTGCAAGAATTCAAAAGAACACAGACACTCTGGAAAGCACTTTGGCAGTAGCTTATAAGTTCAATATACACTTACCATGAAATCTAGCAATCCTACTTCTAGGTATGTACCTTGGAGAAATAAAAACTGTGTTAACACAAAAACCTGTACAAGAATACTTACAGTAGTTCTACATAGCAATGTCAAAAACTAAAAACAAGCTAAGTATCGTTCAATAGGTGAATGGATAAGCAAACTGTGGTACATTCCTTCTTGACTATTGTAATAATTGAATATTACTAGGTATACTACTGATACACTCAATGACACAGATAAATCTCAAAATCTCAAAGACATTATGCTAAGTGAGCGACAGTCTCTAAAAGGTTATATACCACATGTTTCCATATATATGATATTCTGAATAGTTGAATCTATAGCAGTGGAGACCAGATTAGTGGTTGCCAGGTGTTGGGGGGGGGACAAGTTTTGACTACAAAGAAGCACCACAAAAGCTTTGATGAATTGTATTCAATGTAGTTTAGTATAAGTGAGTTTTACCATAGTCTACTCTTTTGAATATTACTATCAAGTATAGCATATATGATGAAAGAAAATGTGTGTATGTATGTGAGAGAGATATAGGAATAGTTTCCACGATGAATGTTGTAAGTCCTCCATAATAATCATCACATTTGATTTTATTTTTGATAATATATATTTCATATTTACGTTTTAAATATTTATACTCCCAAATTATGCTAGACTTAATGTAATGCTAGATTTAATTTTAATTTCCCAAATCTACTCTGAATGAGTGTTGCAGTAGGGGTGGGGTGGGGGTGTGAGTTTAGAGTAGTGTTGAAGGTGGTAACCAGAATATTTTAAGCTAAAAGTATGGTAATGCATGTTCATGCCTGATTTCCCACAGATACACCATCACAACGAGTACAGTTTATTCTTGGAACTGAGGATGATGATGAGGAACATATTCCTCATGACCTTTTCACAGAACTGGATGAGATTTGCTGGCGTGAAGGTGAGGATGCTGAGTGGCGAGAAACAGCCAGGTGAGGATTTTTGTTGAAGGACAAAGGTATACTATAGAATTTTCATGCTATTAGAAAAAGTGATTTCTAATGATGCAATTTTGCAAACATCCATAAGTGCTGAAATTGCTCATCTGGCCTGTGCATACCCTATAATGGGATATGGGTCAGAATGAAATCTGAAGGCAATGATTATAGTAAACAGTGATGCGGAGCTGCAACAGCTGCAGTTTTAAAGATAAACAGTAGCATAATTTGTGTGTCATCAGGAAAACAATAGAAATCTAAAAGTAAGTTATTTCTATCTTTTCAACTATTGGCTTATGCCCAAACCAGTGTTATATGATAATTTGGGTGTGGGACTTTTTGAAAGGGTAAACATTATAAAAGGTTTTAGGTATAGTCCTGCATTTATGTACTATTTAGTGAGGACAAAAGTATTTTGCAGTGTGTTTTTAGGATATGTATATTTTTAAACATGGCAATTTTTCAAAATCACTTTTTAAAAAATTACTTTTTCTGTTGTTTGTAACTAATACTTTATACTGTCATATAATTGATGAATCGCTATAAAAGAGTAATAGACTAAATTTTTAGGTACTTTTCATTCATTCATTTCTGTTCATTTGCTCATTTATCTAAAAACATTTATGTAGGTATCTATTATGTGCCAGGTGCGATGAATATAGAACAGCAGAAGTCTTAGATCCTGCCTTTAATAATCTCACAGTCTAACATGGGACTTAGACAAGTAAAGTAGTAAATACTGTAGAATGATTGCTGTGATACAGGTATGCACAAGGAATTGCGTGCACACCTAGGGTTTTCTTTTACCTGCTGCTTCCCAACATTTCATGGGAATCACATATGATCTTGTTGAAGTGTAGACTCAGTGGCCCCAGGAATAGAGTCTCAGATCCTGCATTTCTATTAAGCTTTGGTTTGAGGACCACATTATGAATAGCAAGGATCTGTACTACAGGGTAAAAGAAGAGGAGATCAAGATATCTTCCATGAAGTAGGTAGTTCCCGAGCTGCCTCCTGAAGGGTGAGTTGGAGTTACCAGGAGAAAAGCAGAGGGGCGGTATTCTAGGTAGAGGGAGCAGATGTCCCTGGAGACATCCATCGGCACAGGTTTGACTGTCCTGGTAGGATATTTCTGGTCACACAACTGATAGAATTCTTTCTGTAGAACATGTATTTGTTAGTGACCCTCAGATTGCTAATAATAGCCTTCTGAAAGCCACAGTGCTCCATATTAAACCTGTGGCTGCATTTAATCATTGCCTCTACACAGAGTTAGTGTGGAATTATATGTTCAATCATGATAATATGATAATATTATGAATCATACTGGCCCAGTTAATTCTTGTTTGATAGATTTTGAATGTCTTTACAGTTTTCACTTAAAAAATACTAAAAGTAAACAGAGGGAAATCAAAATGGCCATCACCTGGTTCATCTCTTAACATTTAAAAAATAAAACTAACCACTAATATTTGAAATTCAAAAGGCGTAGAAAGGTAAAAAAGCAAAAGCATTCCTCTACTCTTGTTCACAGTACCTCTAGTTTCTTGTGCATCTTTTCGTACAAATTTTAATACCTAACTCTGTATGTAAATGTATACTCTTTTAAAATTTACATAATAAGGATTATAAACAGTGGTCATGCTTTAATTTTATCACTTAATAACATATTTGGACCATTTTCCATGCTATCAATATACATTACTCAATCTTTTTAATGACTGAACTACATTTAATTATTGGACAAACTTTATTTAGCCACTCTTCATAGGAATTTAGGATGTTTATTTTTTTTTGCTATCAACATTGCTGCAGTGATTGCTTACCAGTATGTTTTGGCATTATTTTGTAGGTATTTATGTAGAGTGAATTTCTAACAGTAGAACTTATATACCAAAAAGAGCAGACTTTTTTACTTCAGTAGACATTGCAAAATTGTCTTCATAAAATGTTTTAGTAATTTGCACTTCCATCAAGAGTGTGTGAGAGTTATTTCTCCCAAATAGTTGCCACACTAAATCCTCGAACTTTAAATTTTTTTGTACTGATTTTATAAAACAAATCTCATTGTTTTCATTTGTATTTCCT
Organism: Smutsia gigantea; assembly: GCA_032199065.1. NCBI lineage: Eukaryota > Metazoa > Chordata > Mammalia > Pholidota > Manidae > Smutsia > Smutsia gigantea. The sequence goes on from JAVSCE010006501.1 coordinate 124,090, forward strand.
TAATTAGTGAGACTGAACATCTTTTTATGTTTTTATTATATTTTTTCCTTTGAACCAATTGTTCATTTCCTTTATCTGTTTTATGTCAAATCATTCATTATTCTCCTTATTTGTCTTTTTTAATACCTTAAATTGGTGGTATGTTATTCTGTATAAATTATCTTCTTTAATGAAAAAAATTACATATTGATTTCCTTCTAATGTTTTCTATTATAATATTTTCAATATACAACTAAATTTTAAGTAGTTTTATATGACCTGATAAATTTTAATATTAAGAACTATCTTATTTTTTCTTCCAACTGCATCAAAAACTAAATACTTGCAAGTTTTTCAAAAACATAAGTGTTTATCTTCATTTGATGACACAAAAGCAATATATGATTATGTTCTCCACCAATTAGTATTTACAACTTTTGCTCTGTCATGATTAAAGAGCTGTTGATAAAGAATTAAGTAAATACAGGCATACCTTTTTTTTTATTGAGTTTTGGTTTATTGCACTTCATATATATTGTGCTTTTTACAAACTGAAGGTTTGTGTCGAGCAAATCTATCAGCATCCTTTTTCCAACAGCATTTGCTCACTTTGTGTCACATTTTGCTAATTTTTGCAATACTTCAAACTTTTAAATTATTGTTATATTTGTTATGGTAATCCGTTGCCAGTGATCTTTGATGTTATTATGGTAACTGTTTGGGGGCACCATGAACCTTGCCCGTTTATGACAGAAAACTTAATTGATAAATGTGTGCGTTCTGACTGCTCTCCAGAGTGGCCTTTCCCTCGTCTTTCTCTCTCTCTTCAGACCTCCCTACTCCTGAGGCACAATAATATTGAAATTAAACCACCACTTAAAAACCCTACAGTGGTCTTTAAGTGTTCAAGCGAAAGAAAGAGTCACACATCTCTCACTTTAAATCAAAAGCTAGAAATGATTAAGCTTACTGAGGAAAGCATGTTGAAAGCTGAGATGGGCTGAAAGCTAGGCCTCTTACACCAACCAGTTAGCCAAAGGTCTTGAAGGAAATTGAAAGTGCTGCTCCAGTGAATACAGGAATGATAAGAAAACTAAATAGCCTTACTGCTGATATGGAGAAAGTTTTAGTGGTCTGGATAGAAGATCAAACAAGCTACTGACATTTTCGTAAGCCAAAGTCTAATCCAGAGCAAGGCTCTGTCTCTCTTCTGTTCTGTGAAGGCTGAGAAAGGAGAGGAAGTTTCATAAGAGAAGCTGGAATCTAGCAGAGGTTGGGTCATGAGGTTTAAGGAGAGAAGCGTCTCCATAACAGCAAAATGCAGGTGAAGCAGCAAGTGCTGATGGAGAAGCTGCAGCAGGTTATCCAGAAGGTCAAGCCAAGATCATTAGTGAAGGTGCTACACTAAACAACATATTTTCAATGTAAGTAAAATAGTCATATTGAAAGAAGATGCCATCTAGGACTTTCAGAGCTAGACAGACAAAGTCAATTCCTGGCTTCAAAACTTCAAAGCGTAAGCTGACTTGTTAGGAGCTACTGCAGCTGGTAATATTAAGCTGAAGCCAGTGCTCATTGACCACTCTAAAAATCCTAGATCCCTTAAGAATTATACGAACTCAACTCTTCCTATGTTCTGTAAATGGAAAAACAAAGCCTGGGTCACAGTACATCTGTTTACAACATGGTTTACAATATTTTAAGCTCACTGTTGAGACCCACTGCTCAGAAAAAAAGACTCCTTTCAAAATATTACTGCTCATTGACAATGCACCTGGTCACCCAGATGTCCTGGAGATGTACAATGAGATCAGTGTTGTTTGCATGCCTGCTAACACAACATCTATTCTGCAGCCCGTGGATTAGGAGTAGTTTTGACTTTCAAGTCTTATTGAAGAAATATATTTCATAAAGCTATAACTGCCATAGATAGTGATTCCTCTGATGGATCTGGGCAAAGTAAGTTGAAAATCTCTGGGAAGGATTCATCATTCTAGACATCATTAAGAATATTCATGATGCGTGGGAAAAGGTCAAAATGTCAACATTCACAGGAGTTTGGAAGAAGTTCATTCTAACCCTAATGGGTGACTGAGGGGTTCAAGACTTCAGTGAAGGAAGTAACTGCGGATATGGTGGAAAAAGCTAGAGAGCCAGAATTAGAAGTAGAGCCTGAAGATGTGACTGAATTGCTATAATCTCAAGATCACACTTGGATGGATGAGGAGTTGCTTCTTATGGATGAATAAATAAAGTAGTTTCTTCAGATGGTATCTATTCCTGGTGAAGATGCTGTGAACATTGCTGAAATGGCAAGGTATTACATCAACTTAGTTTTAATAAAGCAACAAAAGGGTTTGAGAGGATTGACTCCAATTTTGAAAGAAATGCTATCAAAAAGCATCCCATGCTACAGAGAACTTGTCGTGAAAGGAAGAGTCAATTAATGTGACAGACTTCATTGTTGTCTTATTTTAAGAAATTGCCCAGGGCACTCCAGCCTTCAGCAACCATTAGCATCGAGGCAAGGCCCTCCAACAGCAGAATGATTATAACTTGCTGAAAACTCAGATGATGGTTAACATTCTTTAACAATAAAGTATTTTAAAAGTAAGGTAGGTACATTGTTTAGATATAATGCTATTGCATACTTAGTAGACTACAGGTGATGTAGACATAACTTTTATATGCATTTGGGAATCCAAAAATTCATCTGACTGACTTTATTGCAATATTCACTTTATTGTGGTGGTATGGAAACAAACTCATCATATCTTGGAGGTGTGCCTGTAGGTGTTCCTGGACGACTTGAAGGAAGGTTATTTGGTAGTTGTGATGACTATACAGCTCTGTTTAGTTTGAGTCTCTTTCATTTATTGTTGAGAGCTACTTTTTGAAAGCAACTTTTATATTTCTTTCTATACTCTAATTCTACATGATAGAGCTGAGAAATAAGACTGGAATGTATGTTTGGGTGGGAGTAACTCCCTTATTCTTAAGGTGGCTGGTGATTTTTCCCCTTCCTGATCATATAATGATTTGTTCCTTTAAACCAGGAAGTTCCTTATAATTTGCCTGTTCTCATAAAGTTAGGAAGTGGCAGAACAGTACAAGAATCTAGGTCTTTCATTATGTCATAGTTGAGCAGGTAGAGCTTTATCATGCTTTAATGGATTAGCTTGAACAACATGTTTATCCTAAACTACTAAAATGTATTACTAAACTACAAAATGTATTTTATAAGAGATTATTCAGTTAATTATTAATATTCTCTAATGTTATTAGTTAGGACCTGTGTTCTCAGCCATGCTTCTGGAACCCTATGCATAGTGCAGCTATTTCATATTCAGAGAGACATCTGATGAGCAATAAAAATAGTAACAGACATTGAAGAGGAGGGTAGATGAATTTTGGCTGAGATACAATATGTCAAAGAAGAACAGAATGTATTTAGTGAGGACGTAGAAATGTAGTGGGTTTTAAAGTGGTAAAAGTAATTTTGTTCTGGTTGCCCTAGTTCATCTAAAAAAGACTAATTTTAGTTAATTCATAACTCCATCTGATTTTTCAAATGCAGCTTAATTCTAATAAATCATTTGCATAACTGTGTGAAACACTTCCTTCTTTTGATTAATATTCTAGGGGGGATTAATAATTTTCCTCCCTAATAGTAGAAATAGAAAGGATATTTTATCAGCACATTGCACCTGTCACATCACATCTTGAATAATTCATGCCCACTGTTGCCAAGTAAAACTTAAGCAAAGTTTTAGATTTTGAAACTAAATTTTTGAATAATTATTTAATAAATGTTTGTGAAAACCAGCTGTTCACTCTTAAAAACCCAAAAAAGAAGCCATATGACAAGGGCTAATGAAATCAACACAATTACAATGTCCTCAGTATAAATAACATGTAATGTTATTAATAGAAAAGCATGCAATGATAGCACACTGTGCAATTCTGAAGACAACATGCTTGACTCACTGTGCCTGCCCTTTAAAAGTGCTTCCCACAAATGAGCTCAAAAGAGGCAAAGCAGGGGGTAACAGGCCTCTGATACATACATGGTAGTGTAAAAAAGGATTATTATATCAAAACAATTTTATTGATTCTGTGAGGCATTTGATAGTCAAAATTAGTAAAGGTTTAAGTTATCAGATTTTCAGTGCAGTGTGAGATATGAAGATAATATATGTATTGAGGACTGCTAATGTCAATAAGATCTAGGTCTGAATATATTTCATTTTCTCTTTCCCCTTAAAATAGGCACTTTATGATTACATATGTTATTCTCTAATCCCTACCCTAACCATGTCCCCCCTTCATCTTCCATATCCTCAATTCTACCGAAGAAAAATTTGTTTTAAGAATTCATGACTTCCCTTAAGGCTATATTTTTGGATGATATTTTACTTCCTATTTGGATAGACTCAGAGAATAACAATTCTTAGGTTAAACTGAATTAGTGGGAATAAAATAAACAGAAAGTGTTAAGGAAAATTTTGCAGAATATTTTTATTTTTCAGATTTTTAATATGAGTAGTACAGAGGAAGGAATCATCAATTTAATCCTCAAAGAACTAATGAAACTCATAATTTGTGTTGTTTAGTAGAGAGAGATTCCAATGTGTTAATCATGGATGAAAAGATATTCAGACACACTGAAGGAAATGAAAATAATCTCATCAGAATTTAAATCTGCCATAGAAAATGTCATGCAATTGACCTAAATTTTGATTTTTTTCCCCTTGCCCATCATATCTCATTCATGCCTGTGAGGCTCTTGTTTGCTTTGGTTTGCTCTTCAAGCAAATGTCAACTGAGTTTATCTGAAAACTAGAATAAATTGCAGCACTTTAGGTCATTAACTGCAATCAGGCATTTTGCAACTGATAGTCTAGTCAGTGACTACAAACCTTGAAACTGGATTTATTGTGTTGCCAGACCTCTTCATTTCTATCTTTGAAGTATAAAATGGATGAAAAAAAAACAGGAAAGAGAGAGATATATTTGTGTGTGTGTATGATTTTTAAAATAGTCTTTTAAAAATGTTCGTTTAAATACCTCTTAAAGATTTTGGCATCATTCTGAAGTTGAATCTTGAAATTTTTTTTTTAGTAACTTCATATTTGTAACTTGTGGTTTCCTTTTTATGGAAAGTATCTTACGCTTCCTCCTGTAATAGTCATGAAACCTATGAGTTATCAAACCATCCATGCATATAACTTAGATTTGGTCATCTTAACCCCCAAACTGCTTAGACCTCCTCGAGACTCCATTCTTCTTTTCTAAACACCTAAGCCTCCAATTTGAAATCATTCTAAAGGTTGTTTTTAAAATGTCTGTCAGGATTAATGGAACAAAATGGAGAACTAGGGAAGAGTAACCAAAGTACAGCTAACTGATTTTTGACAAACAGCAAAAGCTATTAAGTGGAGGAAGAATAGACTTTCAGCAAGTGGTACTGGCACACTAAGAAATCTAAAGGTAAAAAATATCCTCAATCTAAAATTCACAGTATACACAAAAATCAATTGCAAAAATGGTCATCTATATCAGTTGGGATAGACCAAATTATGCTAGTAAAATCCTGCAATCACAAACGATTACTTATGGCTCATGACACATGTCCATTCATGAATCAGTGGAGGCTCTGCACATCTGTTCCTCATAGTTACTTAGAGACCCCAGACGATAGAGCAGCATTGCTGGTGACCACACCAGAGAAAAGGAGAGTTCCAGAAAGTCTCATCCTGGCAATTAAAGACTCCAGTCTGGAAGTGACACACATAATTTCTGCTCACAGTTCATTGTTCAAAACCTGTCAACAGTCACAGCTTCAACAAGTTCAAAGGGAGTCAGGTAGAGTTATTCTACTCTGCTAGGAAGAAAGGGAGAATTAGTTATGCTTGGTGAACAGTATTATGACCATCAGATGATTTATGAAGTATATGGACCATAATAATGAAGTATTATGTTAAGGGCTGAAAATTGTTTAGACTCATTAGTACGAAAAATTCCCAACTGTGTAGACAAAAATATTCGGTAAAATTGCCGGGATTCAAGGCATACCATCAGTGATTTGGGGCTTAAATGTAAATTTTTTCAACCTGTAAACTGGCAATAGGCATAGCTATTCCCTATCTATAAACTTTGGCAGGCACAGCTATTCTTCCTGACTCTTTGCTCCCTGAACACTGAGAACAGATCCACAGCTTTCTTGGAACGCTGCACATTAATCATTCTAAGTAGCCCTTTTGGTAAGTTGTTTTTGGCTAGTCCACTGATTCTCTGATTAGTTACTGCAACACACTGGTCCTCTGTTGGAGTTGGATTACATATTACATAAGAAGTAATATAATATATGGAGAGAATTTGAGTGATAGTGCATGGAGAGAGGAATTAAGAGTACAAATGACTAAGGAGAAAAGGAATGAGGAAAATAGTAGGGGTGGGGAAGAAAAGACAGTTTCGCCTATGGTTCATTAGAAATAGTGTAACCAAATTGGTCATCTATTAGGATCAGAGAGCAAGTCCCTGAAAAATAAGAGGTTTAGAGCTTGTGCCAGAGCAGGAAAATCATTGGTTTTCCTTTATGCCTTTCATTTATCCTAGAAACAGGTATTACATTTCATTTCATTCAAGATGATGGTCTCTCATTTGGCACCATGATATGAAGGCTTTTCTCCTTTCTGCATCCCTGGAAGGCCCAGGGAGTGGGGCCTGAGCTCAGTTCTCACAGGTTTAGTCCCTTGGAAGCACTTGCACTCACTAGATTTTATCCAAACATGCCTAACAAGTATTTTTCCCGTAGAATAGGTAAGTTGCATTAGCCACCCTAAAAATCAGAGCAGTTATCAAGAGACTCAAATAATCAATTTTAAGACCCTCTATTAAAGAAACAATGAACATTATTTCATTTTCTTTTGCATCTTTTTCAATTTCAATTATTTTTCCATGAAGCATATTCTCTTTATGAATTCTACAACAGATTCACTGTGGCCACTGCTTAAACATTTTTTTTCAGAGCTAGACTAATGCAAATAATATATGTTCCTCTTTGTTTTCAGTATATCTTTCAATGACAAAAAGATTGCTTATGAAATGGAATGAAAATGAAATAAGCCAAATGACTTGGGTTAACTTTTACTTATTTCTAACACCCACAAAACCAAGAAACAATATGAATGTTTTTCTATGTCTACCTTTTGTTATTGGGACCAAGGATTGTTCTCGTGCAACGGAATATCCAATGTGCTCATAATGTGTATTTGTATAGGTGGTTGAAGTTTGAAGAAGATGTGGAAGATGGAGGAGAAAGGTGGAGCAAGCCTTATGTGGCTACTCTTTCACTGCACAGCTTGTTTGAGTTAAGAAGTTGTATTCTGAATGGAACTGTGTTGCTAGACATGCATGCCAACACTTTAGAAGACATTGCAGGTATATCTTATTTTCTCTGTCTCTTTTCTCACTTCTTTTTCTCTTAATTCTTATAGGTACCGCTGATTTTTGCTATTCCCTTTTCCTTATAACTCTATATCTGTGTGACCTTTAGAAAATTAATTCACATGATTAGCATAAATGACCTTAAAAATAATTTTCTTCTCCCTTATTTAATATAAAAGAAATTGATTCTCAGAGAAATATGGCCTAACTTGTCAGTGGCAACTCTAAAATAAGAACCTAGATATCCTCTCCCCACTTAGTATTTTAGTGGTTTGCACGATCATATTTAATTAAATCACCATCATGAGAAAATTGAAGGGAGAAACCCATAAAGCTTGAAATCTATTTTTTCAATATTCAAGTATATGAAATAATCAAATGAAAAAATTTCAGTGAAAAGGAAAAAAAAATTTAGTTTAGAACTGAACAGAAAATGCTCTTCATAACTGGTCTGTATCTTTGTCTCCAAAGTAACCCAATTTGGGTGTCCCGTTTTCAGCGTTCAGCAGTTTGTAAAAATGCCATTCGAAGAGGTCAGTAGTTTAGACCTAATACCACATAGAAAAATATGATTACAAATACTTGTCTGATTATTATTACCATAGATTCCGTTTCAGTCACAAATGAAAACAGATCCTTTCGCTCTGAGTAATTTTAATTTCACTTATTAACCCAAAGGTATTTATTTCTGCCCTTAATAAACCTCTGTTAACACATTTTCTCCCATAGCTTGTAATTTTTTTCGTATTGTGTTACTATTATTTTTACTTAGTGACAATTGAGTTATATTACTACTAAGTGTATAATAAAAAGTATGTTTTCCATTTTAAGACTTCTAACTTGGTGTTTTCACATTTATTACTGTATTTCATTATCATAGCAACCTTACGAGGTAGGGAGGAGGCTATTTCCCCTATTTTATGAACTGATAAACAAAAAGTGATAATACTTGCAGAGATGTGAATCATTTCTTTTGATTAACCTATAATCATAGATTTTGTTTTATTCTATTTCATGATTATTTGTGATGATAGTGATTAATGATAAGACCTAAACCTTTTTCTTCGCTTCTTATTTATATGTTTCTATATGTTACACAGTTACTAACAATCACTAGTTTCAGTTTTCTAATAGGTCAATATAATAGTGTATCTCAGGGCTCTAAACCCTAGTGCTTTGTGAAGGCCCAGGCTTTGCAGCATTAATGTTTTCTTGATATTTCCTAGTAGAGGAATATGACTCAGATATTGTTTTAGAATGATGAAGGGCTTTTATATCAGTGTTCTGATATGTTTTTAATAGACTCAGATAATTCTTTAAAGAGATTTTTATAGACTTAGCAGGAGAAAATCCATTTGTATCTGGCAGGGCTGTCAAGAATTTCTGGTATAATTAAAATAGGATTTTCTTTTGGATGAAGTTAATTTAAAAATGTCTATTTCCCAATGGTTCATGGAACTCAGAATAAATTTGAACTTCTTCCTTTGAACTATTACTTAACCTTTTCAAATCCAGAATTCTCCAGGTACATTTTCTTGCCATGATTTATTCTGATATGGGGATTAATTGTATTGAAAATGCATTTTAATTATAGTCACATGAATTATAGGCAATTTTATGGGCTATGTTAATCTCCTTGAAATTCATCACTATAAAGATTAATAAAAATATTCTCTCTGCAGTGTGTATACCTTAACCTAATTCTGTCTATGAGAGTAAGAAATTAAAACTAAACCAAAGTTAGTTCCATGGACAGATTATCATAGCTCTTCATTCATTAAAACAATTTTTGTTGTTAAAAATCTTTTGCTGAAGGAAAAATGCATAGTTTAGATTAGGGAGTCTTCAGATTAGGGAGTAAAGAAATAGCCATGTATTTTTTTAACATGCCTCTCCCATTACCATCTTTGGTCTGAAAAGTAAGTATTCTTATGGTAATAGACATTTTAAGCACATACACTCCTCTTGCTAGTGCTGTCAACCAATCTGCAGAATTTAGACCCCTTCCATGAAATCCATTCCTCCCCCAACATCTTTTAAAGTTAAGACAATGGATGGGTTTTTAAGATAAAACATCTATATGATAATCCTGAAGTAGGTAGAGATTTACATAGAACCTGTAAAATCTGGGTCTCTAGATGCTTTCATTCAGCAGGCAGTATGGATTGATCATGACAAAATCACTGCCTAATTAGAATTAATTTTTAAAAAATTTTCTGAGGCCTTTTTACAAAACAGTACTAGTTTTCTCTAGAGCCTGCTTAGTGCTAGAAGAGTGTGACCTATTTATCCTTCTCTTTCTTGCTTCTTCTCTTATCATCCAGATCCTGGCATTATGCTTTGGCAGGCTAGACTGTATTATTTAGGCATCAGCCTGCTGAGCTTGTAGGACATGACTCTGGGCTCTAAGCCATTATGGTCCATTATCCTTTCCTACTTTTCAAGGCTAATTCTAATATATAGTATAGTGGTGAAAAGAACAATGTAAGAGATTAGCGAGTCAGATGCCTTTTGGCACTTAAATCTCACCTCAGTATGAGTTATATTCTTAAGAAAAATGATTAACTTTCCCACTTCATGAAGATGTTATTTGCTGCAGGTGTAACAAAGAAGAGTCCGCTGTGTATTTCTGTGTGACTAATGAGCAGTTGAGGGTTTTTTTCTGTTTACTATTTCTTACAAAACTGTTTCCAGTAAAGACCTTATCTCTGAAAAACTGTAAAACTAGTGACTTTTGGGTTTTTGAAGTGTTCAAAACTGGAAAGATTATGCTTTGGTAGGAATTAAAAATCATAACCATGTGCAAGGGGATTATTATATGATTCATTTTGATTCTGGTTAGAATATTGAACTGGGGATACATCATGGCTTACAGATGAAACTCCATAAGGTGGTGCCCTTTTGGTGTTTTGATGACCTACTTTACAACTCCCATTATGAAATATGTAGTACAACATAATGTAGCGGCGGGTGGGGATACGGGGAAGGCAGTATAATGCAGAGAAGACAAGTAGTGATTCTCTAGCATCTCACTATGCTGATGGACAGTGACCCTAATGGGGTATGTGATGGGGACTTGATAATGGGGGGAGTCTAGTAACCATAATGTTGCTCATGTAATTGTACATTAACAATACCAAAAAAAGAAATATATACTACATATTTTATATACATTTTTCCATTGTAACAAGGTTTCAGTGTAAAGTCACATATGTTGTGTAAAGTCGCAATATATCATTTCCTTTATTTCAAATTAATTCAGGGGTATTATAATTACTGATCTCCAAAGAAGAGAAACACAGATTTAAATGTTCTGTACTATCACAATTTTTTAGAATTAAAAGGTACTTTGGAGGTAATTATAGTGGGCACTATGGCTGACTCCTAATCATGCATTCTACCTCTTTTTGAAAACAGCAAAGTGATACAGCAAAGGATGATAGATTGTAGTCTATGTGCAAATTTGGCCTACTGCCTGATTTTATCAGTTTTAAGAGCTAAGAATGGTTATTACATTTTACATGACTGAAAAAGTAATAAAAAGGTTAATATTTTGTGACATGAAATTCAAAGTTCAGTGTCCATAAAAAAGTTTTATTGAAACATAACTATTCTCATTTATTTACACATTGTCTATGGCTACTCTCATTCTATAAAGGCTGAGTTGAGAAGTTGTGACAGAGATTGTATCACCCAGAAAGCCTAAAATATTCATTATCTGTCCCATTACAGAAAAAATTTAACTACCTCTGGTTTAGAAAACTGCCTCCAGAGCAAATACAGATTTTGGGAGGCCTGCCTCCTTTACCAATGATTGGCTCAGCATAGGCAGGACTATGTCAGTTGTACTTAGGAAAATTTTTATTGGACAGGGAAAAAAAAAGTCACATAAAGGCAAAACTTCTATAGATGTGAATGAAGATATGTATTTCCTCATTCTTGCTGGCAGCCACCTTATGACTATAAGAAAAATTAGTCTCAGGTTAAAGCTCAGCTAGAGGAGGGGAAGCGGATAGAATCACAGAGAAATGGAATTAAATCCAGCCATTATGTGAACCAGTGAAATTCATCCTTTTAGAAATTTGATTTGGGTGTTTTGTTTAAAATTTTTTATTGACGTTTAAATGATATACATTATATTAGTTTCAGGTGTATAACATAGTGATTCAATATTTGTATACATTTGTTCACCATAACAAATCTAGCTACCATCTTCACTGAAGTTAAAAAAATATTATTGTCTATATTACCCATGTTGCACATTACATCCTATGACTTATTTATTTTATAACTGGAAGTTTGTACTTTTTAATCCCCTTCACCCATATCACCCACACTCCAACCACTTCTTCTTGGCAACTATCAATCTGTTCTCTGTATCTATGAATCTAGTTTTATTTTGTTTTGTTTGATAGATTCCACATATAGAAATCATATTGTATTTGTTTATTTCTGTCTGACTTACTTCATTTAGCATAATAACTTCCAGGTCTATCCATGTTGTTGTAAATGGCAAGATTTAATTCTTTTTATGACTGAGTAGTATTGTGATCTATTTCTGAATCTATATCTGTATTTATATCTATATTTATATGTCTCCCATATGTGTGTATATATATACATATACACATATCTCCCATATCTTCTTTATCCATTCATCTGTTGATGAACACTTAGGTTGCTTCCATATCTTGGCTATTGTAAATAATGCTGCGATAAACATAGGGATGCATATATCATTTCAAATTAGTGTTTTTATTTTCTTTGGATAAATACCCAAACGAAGAATTTCCAGATTAAATAATAGTTCTGTTTTTATTTTGAAGAACCTCCATACTGTTTTCCACAATGGCTGCACTAATTTACACACCCACTAAGTGTACAAAGGTTTCATTTTCTCTAACTCTGCTAACACTTATATTTCTTGTCTTTTTGATAATAGACATTCTAACAGGTTGAGGTGATATCTCATGTGATAAGTGACGTTGAACATCTTTTCATGTGCCTATTAGCCATCTTTGGAAATCCTGGTCTTCTTTGGGAAAATGTCTGTTCATATTTGTCCATTTTTTATTTGGATTATTTGTTTTTCTGCTATTGAGTTGAATGAGATCTTTATATATTTTTGATATTAGATCCTTATGAGATGTATGATTTGTAAAATTTTCCCCTATTCATTGGGTTTCTTTTTTCTTTTGTTGATAATTTCCTATGCTATACAGAAGCTTTTTAGTTTGATGTAGCCCCAATTTTTTATTTTTGCCTTTATTGCCCTTGCCTCTGGAGAAAGGTCCAAAAAAATATTGCAGAGGTTGATATCAAGGAGCTAGCTCTCTCTGTTTTCTTCTGAGAGTTCTATGGCTTCTGGTCTTTTATTTAAGTCTTTAACTATTTTGAGTTAATTTTCATATATGGTGTAATATAATGGTCAAGTTTTCTTTTGCATGTAGCTGTCCAGTTTTCCCAGAACCATTTAATAGAAGATACTGTCCTTTCATTTGTATATTCTTGTTTCTTTTATCAGAGATTAATTGGCCATATATCCATGGATTCATGTCCGGCTCTCTGTTCTGTTCCATTGATCTATATGTCTGTTTTGTGCCAGTACCATACTGTTTTGATTACTATAGTTCTGTAGTATGGTTTGAAAGCAGAGACCATGGTACCACCAGTTTGTTCTTTCTCTTGGCTATTTGGAGTCTTTTGTAGTTCCATACACATTTATGGATTACTTGTTCCAGTTCTGTAAAAAAGTGCCGTTGGTATTTTGACAGAGATTGTGTTGAATCTGTAGACTCCTCTGGCAGTAAGAACATTTTAATAGTATTAATTCTTCAAGCCATGAACATGGTAAATCTTTCTATTTATTTGTATCTTCTTTAATCCATTTCTTTCATCAATATCTCAAACTTTTTAAATTACAGGTCTTTAACCTCCTTGGTTAAATTTATTCCTGGTATTTTATTCTTTTTGATGTAATTGTGAGTGGGATTTTTTTCCTTGATTTCTTTTTCTGATAGTTTGCTGTTAGTGTATAGAAATGCAACAGTTTTTGTATATTAATCTTGTATCCTGTAACTTTATGAATTCATTTATTAGTTTTAACAGTTTTTTGGTGGAGTCATTAAGGTTTTCTATATATGGTATTATGTCATCTGCAAGTAAGAAACAGTTTTACTTCTTCCTTTCCAATTTGGATACCTTTTATTTATTTTTCTTACCTAATTCCTGGGGTTAGAACTTCCATTACTATGTTGAATGAAAGTGGCAAGATTAGGCATCTTTCTACTGTTTCTGATCTTAGAGGAAAACTTTCAGCTTTTGACTAACATTGAGCATGATGTTAGCTGTGGGTTTGCCACATATGGCCTTTATTATGTTGAGGTACATTCCCTCTCTACCCACTCTGTTAAGAGTTTTTATTGTATATGAGTGTTGAATGTTAAATGCTTTTTCTGCATCTATTGAAATTATCATATGTTTTTTATTATTCTTTCTGTTAATGTGGGGTGTCACACTGATTGACTTGTGAATACTGTACTATCCCTGCCCTGGAATAAATCCCACTTGATTGTGGTTGTATGATCCTTTCACTGTATTGTTGAATTTAGTTAGGTTATATCTTGTAGAGGATTTTTGCATCTATATTCATCAGAGATATTAGCCTATAGTTTTCTTTTATGGTAGTGTGTTTTTCTGGTATCAGAGTAATTCTGGCTTCATAAAATGAGCCTGGAAGTGTTCATTCCTCTTCTGTTTTTTTGGAAGAGTTTGAGAAGGACAGGTATTAAATCTTTGATTTTTGATAGAATTCACTACTGAAGCTAGCTGATCCTGGACTTTTATTCACTTTTTTGATTTCCACTACTCTTTAATAGTAAGTGGCCTATTCAGATTTCTTTCTTCATGATTTAGTCTTTGAAGATTGTGTGTTTCTAGGAATGTATCCATTTCTTCTAAGTTGTCCAATTTGTTGGCATATAATTGTTTAGTCAACTCTTTGATCCTTTGTTTTTCTGTGATATCAGTTGGAACTTCTCTTTCGTTTCTGATTTGATTTACTTCAGCCCTTTCTCTTTTTTCTTTTTTGAATCTGGCTAAATGTTTATCAATTTTATCTCTTCAAAGAACCAACTCTTAATTTCACTGACTTTTTTAGTTTTTAGTTCATTTATTCCACTCTGGTTTTTATTTCCTTTCTTTTCTTACTTTAGGCTTTGTTTTTTGTTAGGTGTAAAGTTTGATTGTTTGAGGTTTTTCTTGTTTCTTAAGGTAAGCCTGTATCACTACAAACTTCTCTCTTAAGAATGTCTTTGTTGTACCTCATAGATTTTGAAATGTTGTCTTTCCATTTTCATTTGTCTCAAGGTATTTTTTGATTTCCCCATTGGTTGCTTAGTAGCACATTGTTAGGAAACCATGTGTTTGTGGTTTTTCCAAATTTCTTCTTGTAATTCATTTCTAGTTTCTTACCACATGGTCAGAAAAAATGCTTGATATAATTTCAATCTTCCTAAATTTATTGACTTGATTTGTGGTCTAGCATTTGCTCTATTCTGGAGAATGGTGTGTTTGCATTTGAAAATGTGTATTCTGCTGCTTTGGGGTGGAATGTTCTGTTAGTCTATTTGGTCTAATGTGTCACTTAAAGTCAATGTTTCCTTATTGTTTTTCTGTCTGGATCATCTATCCATTGATGTAGGTGGGCTGTTAAAAATTGCCTGATATTGTGCTGCTGCCAATTTTTCCCTTAGTGTCTGTTAATATTTGTTTTATATTTTTATTTTTTATATTTAGGTGCTCCTATGTTGGTTGCATAAATATTTACAAATGTTATATCCTCTTAGATTGACCTCTTTTTCATTATATAATGACCTTCTTTTTTTTGTTATAGACTTTGTCTTGAAGTCTATTTGTCTGATACAAATATTGCTACCCCAGCAAGGACCCATAACCTACTTAATGGAAATTGCAAAGAAATTTCTGTTCTGTGAAATACTTACTGAGGGCCTCAATATTCCAGTCAGTGCATTATGTGCCTTACCTCCTCAGTCCTGGCAACAACATATGTTATAGATATTATCTCCATCTTACAAATAAGGATTCTAAGATTATTCAGCTTTACAAGGTGACACAGCTAAAATGTGGTACCATGACCCAAGCCTGTATCCCTTGTCCATTTCCCTTTCACACTGAAGGAAAAAATTATTTGTATGGGAGAATTCTGCTAATTTAAAATCTTCAGTAAACTCAGAAAGGCAGTGGAAGGCAATTTGTTGTGATCTGCAGGAGTTAGTGCCTTGAAAAATCAAATAGTGTTAAAATTTGATAATCTGAAAGCAGATTAATTACATTGAGTTTTACTGAGGTGATCTTTGTATTGCCAAGAATCTTAGAATACCTTTATTCATCTACTTTTTATATAGGCATTTCTGACACTCTGTATGGTAAATATTAGTCTAATTATAGCCTTCTGAAACTCACTTTTCATTCTTTGTTTTATGGGGTTAGAATACCTTTTTAATGTAAAAATGTTTTTGAGGAAGTTTCGTGAGGACTGAATTATATCAATGTTAACAACTTGTTTACCCTCCAAATGCAGCCAACTAGATAGCTGCCTACGCCTCCTTGTATGAGATATTTACAGATGGACTTTTGTTCACTTAAGAGGAAATAGGGAAATTATTCTCTATTAGAAAAAGGGAGAACATACATAATATGAAAAATACAAATACAAAACCACTTTCCAATTGTAAACATATTAATTATCTTGATGTTACCACTGCTCCCTCCCGTCAGTGTGAGTAATGAAGACCATGGAGCGCTTTGATCTCAGTACAACTACATCCATTTGAAAAATAATTCTCCGTAAGACCATTATGTTTTTAAAATAGAAGAGTTTATAATAAAACTTCCCCATCTTTCTTTTACCACATTTCTACAAAGATAACCTTTTGTTTGTAAGGCCACACTTTAGAGATTTTTAAAGGAATTCATTGCTGTTTAAGATGTATAAGGTTATCTAAGGTGTGTATATTTGGATTTAGTGGTTTGCTGCTGGCTTATCAGTGGAAAGCTGTGCTAATTTTCTTCCTGTCTTCCCTCCTCAGATATGGTCCTTGACCAACAGGTGAGCTCAGGTCAGCTCAATGAGGATGTACGTCACAGAGTTCATGAGGCACTGATGAAACAGCATCACCACCAGAATCAGAAAAAACTCACCAACAGGATTCCCATTGTTCGTTCCTTTGCTGATATTGGCAAGAAACAATCAGAACCAAATTCCATGGATAAAAATGGTAACTGTTTCTTTATTGTACTCTTTATGTTTATTATAAGTGCCTGATATATCAAAGGGCTTCTAAATCTTTTAAGTATATTTGAAAATGATCTATTGATATTCATATTGTTTTAGTAGAATTGTTCCTTTTCATGTACATAGAAAGCCTTATTATCAAGCATCAAACTGTAAACATTTTAACAAAGAATTTAAGTTTCCTGAGAAGTTCATGAAAGAATACAAGGGAAATTTTTATCCAATAAGCTATAAACTCATTCAGCAAACATAAACAGAGCATCAGTTGCTTCCTATACAAGATCCTATTCTTTGTCCCAGGGTTTGAATATAAGACAATGCTTTAATTTAGGGTTTTTTTTTAGTGAAAATGAATAATGATTACCATTTAATATTTGTGGAAAAAAGATTTTGGTTTCATGTTACTCATGGTCAACAAATTCCATTAGAGATTTCAGTTGAAAAGACCAGCTAGTGTATTGCCTGTGGCTCTACATACTAAGCCTGATTTCCAGCTGATGGGCTCATTGCTGCTTATAGTCATGCATCTTCAATGTCCATGAAGCCTCTACACTTAACCGTCTTTGCAATATCAGTACAGATGACACCAACCATTGTTTTCTAGCAATCATGACTTAACCCTTATGGTTTATGCCTCAAATTGTTTTATTCTTCCAGTGTATTTTATTCTCTCTTGCATTCTCTCCTCGTAAATCTTCTTCAATACTGACACTAAGGAAGTTGCTTAGTGGTCTCTGGTTATTATTCTCCTTTCCATTAGCCCTTTGAAACAAAATAAAGTTATCAGGAGGATGATATGAATTTGTTAAACTTCCTTCAGCTCTAACAGTTCTCCGTTGCAAAAGATAAAAATTAATAAGAAATAATTTCAAATGCTTTACTTAGAAAGATTCTGATTTCCACAAATGGACTGAAGTATGTGTATTGACATGGATTATCTTATATAATTTCACTCCTATTTTCAAAAGCTTTAGAGATGCCTTAAATACAAATGCATGAAAATCAGTTTTCTCAAGTCTTTACTTTATGTGGGTATTTTTACCAGTTTATACTAGTGAATCAAATATGTATAAATAGAAGAAATATTTTAACAACTCAATGATCATTGAATGTCTCAGAACACAGAAAAAGTTCTTAGTGGCAAAATGATTTTTGAAATACTCAATGTTTTAAAGACCCTTTAAAACCCTTCAATGATTGAGTGTGTCCTTGTTGTTATAAAGATGAGTGTGGTTGTGCACATACAGGTAACCTCTGCCTTCCAAAAATTTGCTTTTCAACACTTTGCTTTTAGAAAGACCTATCTGAGTACCTGGTTTTCACTATCCAAAAAAAATCTGAAGAAGATTTTCATTTTTACAATAAAAGCTGTTGTATTAAGGTAGGTCTTCTGTAAGAGTGAAATGCTGTAATACGAACGTTTGGAAAGTAGAGGATACTTTTCACTTTATGCCATTTTGCTTATGAAAGTTTTCATAGGAGCACTATACTTTCAGATAGTGAGAGAAGGCTGTATTAAGTTATTTAAGTGCTCTGAGTACTTTATGGTATGTAACATCTTGTGTTTGTAGAATCACTGGACATTTTGAGAATTTTTAAGTTGCTTTGAATCACATCATTTATTTGAAATACATACATATTCTTAATCACAATTCACTTTAAATTATGTTACATATAAAGTGACAAAGTGAAGGCTTTATATTCTGAGGCTTACAAATGTAGCACTTCTATTATGCTTGCAATACTAGTATTTATTTGATATGATGATGTTAAGAGAACCCACTGAGGTATTTACCGATTTTGACTATGGGCTTATGTCTATGTGATTCTGAAGACTTTATTAAAGTATTCACATGAACTATCTCACTATGAATGCAAACACATCTAAAGAAAATAGACTTTTGCCATCATTTCATTACTTTTACTGGAAATCAGACAATAAAATATATGTCTGTAAGAAGGATGATATCTTTATTCAAAGAAGCAAGGATCTTGGGTTGTGAACTAACCGTAATTTATATCTCAGATTTTACTGGGGATGTTTACTATAAAATTTTAGTTCATTTTGTTCTTGAAGGGAAAAGTGTGCTGAATTTACTGGTTGAACCATTTATTGTAATATCACAAGACATACTCTGTTATTGCTTTAAATCTCTGTTAAACATAAGAAGAGATGATAGAATTATAGCATTGATTCACAACTGCACAAATAGATACACATAAGTACAAAGTTTTCTGAGAGCTTTTTGTCTTATTCAAGCAAGTGCTTAGTTTTTCTGAAAACTAGAATGTGAGTAGTTCTGAAGTGGTTCTGACACCATTTGTACAATCAGCCTTTATCTGAACACATACAGATCCTTTTGAGGCATACGTTAGGGTAATAAAAACTTGGAAACATTTGTAATAAGATTCATATATCTAATTAAGTATTGTTGTAGCATATGCTGTCAGAAGTGGTTTTCTAAGCCTAGGCTTATAACACCTCCTGTGACTCTGTTTTACTTCCTTACACACTTTGCATAATTATGGGTGCTGAGAATTCTGGAAATATGTATAGACTTAACCAATTTAGAAATAAATCTCCTATCCAGAAATGAAACAAAAGTGTGAAAGACCTTTATTACTAAGGTTTTCAATCTATTTATGAACTCCAGAAACTGACAAACTCTAGATAAACAAACAAATCACAATTCGTAGCTGTAAATATAGATTTGACATTGTTTCAAAATATGGAATAGTTTTAATTTTTTTGTACAGTCGTACAGAGATGTGAAAAGTTTGAGACATTCAAAATGGTAAAAATCATATTCTTACAGTTTGAAAAAATCTCTTCAGTAGCATTTCATGCAAAAAGGTTGATTTTTTTCTTTTGATATTATAGAATAGGAATTAAGTGGAGTAAGGATTTTCTAGAAACTTGAAAACAGAAAACATTTTTCTTCCCAAGTATAAGGATAGTAATAATCCCTCTTCTGTTTAATATACTTTTACTTTAGAGGCAAATAATAGAAATTCTCTCAAAAACTAACCAATGTTTATATTAAAAAAGTCTAAAGTAGTCATATAGAATGAAGGTTTCTTCTTCCTGAATTGACTTGGTCCTTGAGCATGCTACCTTGGTAGTAGTCCCAAGGATTAAACAATCAGACATTTCAATTCAAATGTCAAATATGAATCTTCCCCATCTTATAGATTAGATGTATAGCATAGTGATTTTCTTGTCCTTTTCTTCCCCAAGTTCACACTATTTTGTTCATAACTTTTTTGGTGATTTGTGAAAATTTGTCAGTCTCACCTCCAAATACACTAGTTTTGCTTTTTGTTTAATTGTTTTCTTGGTGTTCTGCACATTCTCTTAAGGGCTAAGATACAGGATGCTATGGATTCACCATGCATTTTTAATGTAACCATGCTGTGTTTAACTTTCACTTTTCATTAAGCATCAAAACTGTGAGAATTAAATGTCTGACTCTCATGTTTCAATACAAAGTGACAGTTATAGTTGGCAAACAACAGCAAAAAATAATAGAAAAAGAATATCTTCTTTAACATTAAGACCCTGAAATGGATATGAGTGGAAAGTACTCGAAATAAATATATCAAGAATATTCAAATGATTCCTTGAAACTAGAAGGACTTCTGAAAATAAAACTAAGACTTTTGGATTAAATGATCTAGAAAGAAAAACATATCATTATTCATATTTATCATTTAGGTCGTGTTCAATTATATTTTGAGATATTTGAATTACAAATCTCTATAAAATATTGTTATCTGTGTGATAACCTTTATATTTAAAAATATAATTTAGGACTCTTATTTTCCTTAGGAGTGGGCTGTCTTTATTCCACTGTGTTCTTTACTGGTAATTCTAACTTTTCCTTCACATATCTTTTCCTTCACATATCTTTTCTCCCTCTTATTCTGAATATTCCCAGTTGTACCTTTTATTTAGGATCCCAAAAGGAGTTACAGAACAAAAAGGCTCTGATTTATTTTTAAAGTCATAGGTTACTGGAGAACATTTAGATTTAAGGATGGGACACGAGTTGACTCTTTAGGCCTGCACAGATTCCAGCCCTTAAAATAATGTACACATCGGGGAGGGCTGTACAACCCAGAGAGGACAAATAATGACTCTATGGCATCTCACTACGCTGATGGACAGTGACTGTAATGGGGTTGGTGGGGGGGACCTGATGAAGGGGGTAGTATAATCACCATAATATTACTCATTTAATTGTAGATTAATGATATCAAAATAAACTTTAAAAAATGTACACATATGTATTGTGAGTGACTTTTACTTATGGCTTTTGGAAATCAGTTTTATTGCTTTATAATCACTTCTTTTAAAAGTGCCGTACTTCTTATTTTCAGATGCACAATGTTTTTATGTGTGTTTAGATATTTATGTGCTTTATTGTTTTTTAAATACTGTGCTCTCATAAGATACCGAGAGTTTAAAAGTTATCCCTCATGATGTTCTACCTTTAAGAATAAAAAGTTAGAATAATAAATAATTCTTAGAATAATAATACTTGAGAGAAAACATATTCAAAGATTCATGTAGAAGACAGAATTAAACATTGTATAATAAGGATATTTTCTGTTGTTCCAAAAAAATCAAGATGACATTGTTGACACAACTGATGAGTCTGTTCAGAGGCTGTATTGTTGCTACTGAGCTTTGGTGTCAAGACGAAATCTTAACAGCAAAAATATTTCTAGTATGATGTGTTTAAATTTGTTATTTCTATATTGATTATTTTTAGGCATACTAATTTTTCTCCAAGTTTAATTATGTGCATACTTTTCATGTTTTTGAAGTGTAACTCACTTAATCAACATTTTCTAAATATTTAGCCTTTCTTTCTCCATGTTTCTATTCTCATGAACAAATGTATTGTTACACATGTATGTAACTTTGTCATTCATCTTTATATTTCTTTATTTTGCTCTGTCTTGTGTCTGTCCCTAACAGGCTCATCTCATCTCTGTACCTCCCTCACCTCCTACCCTTTGGGTACTCTAAATGCGTTGACGGTTTCTGAGGTAGTGTAAACCAGCTTGGTCTCTAGGTTAATAGTAATGTACCTCCATGTCTTCATCCCAGTTTCCTTCTATTGCACATGATTTTCAGTGGATTAAGCAGTAGCAAATGATATTTTTAAGCAATATCTTAATCTCCTATTGATTTGAATTTGGCCAAATAGAAATTTAAAAGCTGTTCTTTTATAATACTTATGTACAGAATTAATTTAAATAAGGAAATTATAGGTAAGGACAGAAATGGTCAATACAGTACTTATAGATATTTAGAGAACATGTTTTGCAGTTATGTTTCAATACTGAGATGTTTTAATGTTGCTGACATTACTTAAAGTCAAAACATAGTACTTTGGACATATATCGTTCCTCTGCTACAACTTTATGATGAGGAAAACGACTTTGTCATTCTCACAATGGACTTAGTGAAATATTTATGAAATAACAAGCAGACAGGCAGAACTTCCACTTTCTAGTTACTAAATCACTTGAATTACTCTGTTTTATCCCACATCTTTTATGATTTGCCTTGGAAAAATACATGGCCTATAATGAATTTTATCTCACTGATTTATTATCCCTACATGGAGGTCCAGAGGAAAAATGGGTTCATGACTCAATGGAAAACTAATTCAAGCAGTTGCTAATATAAATGCTATAAAATATGCACTTTAATTGATAATATATATAGCAAATACTAAAATTTTGGGCTTAAGATGATGAATTCTTTGAGTTTAAAATTTTGGAAAAATAAACATATATGATAAATGTCTGAGGATGGTGGTAGGTTTCTCAAACACTTGTATTTAAATAGCTACAAACCCTTTCCAGTTAACACTAATGGTGTCCACTTTTCATCAGTGTTTGAATAATTTACCCTGAATTATAATAAGGTTACTAAGTTAATAAGCATTTCTTTTTTTTTTGGATAGTCACCTTCATGCCTCAAAATTATTTATATAATATAATAACAGATGTGATTGCTATGGCATTTACTGATAGGATATATTAATATGGACAATGACCAGTGGGCAAAGTGAAGGTAACAAGGAAACTGGCAAAAACATGTATGTTCACAAGCATTGTGGCATAGTGGTTAGAAAAATTAACATTCATAAAGCTCCGATATATATATGTAACTGCCAAATTCTAACTTTATATTATTCTATCCTGGAGTGGGAAATATCCTAGAAAATTCTTAGTTGTTCTATAGGAAACATGCACTTGAAGGTAAAATTCTGTACTTGAAAAGTTCCATTCTATGAATTACTATTGTTTTAGACATCAGTGAGAAAATAAGGGATGCCCTTTGAAAGCCTAAATTTACTAATTCTTCTTATGTAGTATTTGAGTTAATGAAAGTCATTTTGAAATTCAAGCCCATCACCATTTTATGAAAGGCAGTAATAATTGGAATAAGGTAAAGAAATCTGTGTTTAGAAAGATAAAGAATATAGTTGATAACAGGATTATAAAAACTATTTTAATCTGTGAGATTTCCAGTAGTTCACTAGGCTATCATTCATATGTGGATTTTAGCTTTATCTGTCTATTTATCTATCTATCTAAGTAGGTAGATAGATAGACATAGCCATAGCTATATATCAAATACATTTTTAAGCTTTATTTAAAGACTTTCCTTTTTTAAAAATAACCCAAACCAAACTTGTAAGCTTAATTTTTAAATAATAATCCTAAACAACTTTCTGTATCCTGCCAAGTTTTCAGACTCTGCCTTGAAGATACATACATTTAATGTGCATTGTTTCATTTAAAAAATTAATGTACATATTGAGAAATAAGGTTTGGAGTACTCTAAACTTTGCAGGACTTTTGATGTGATTAAATACATTTAACTACTAATATATACTACTGTTATTTAACTGTTACCTCTGAAATATCAGATATCTGATTTGTGGTTTATATTCCTATATTATAGGCTGGTAGCTTTTATGCTTTTTTCCTACATTAGCACATATTCTATGCACATATTTAGTATCTAGAACTAGCAAGAAATTTACTATCATCTAGTATGTCTCCTGTTAGTTAAGTACTCTCCATGAAGTCATTATGCATATCACTTAAAATATTCATGGGGAATAATTTCCAAATCCCTTCTCAGTTATCAACTTTATGAGGTAATACTTTATAAAATTTTCATCATCTTAGAGCAAGAATGTCATAGAAAATAACTCAAAATATATTAATATTTAGAAGAGGAAATACAGGTGCCAATGTTTTAAACATATTGGATGAGCTGCAAGTAATTTACAAAATATTCTGCTTTTAAAGTATGAATATGCAAACATAGACCAGTCGATTTCTTCAAATTTTAAGTTATAGCTTATTTTCTATCCAATTAAACATCTTAAAGTTGATGATTTTGCATTGGGCTGACTCTCTTTTTGTATGTGTGTGGTGACTGAATTAAAAGACTGTTCTTCCATGTAGTTCTATACCACATGAAATAATTATAAGAAGATAGATATATGTTTATTTAATTTTTCCATGTCTTGAATTTCACCACTCAATTTTATAGAACATTCAGTAAATTTAGGTTTAAATATATCTAATGTTCTAACTCATGAAAATATGGAGAAATGATGTGAAACTGGTGATTGAAGACATCTGTTAGCACAAATGCATTATGTAAGAGGTTTTTTAAAAAACTTACAGTTATTATTTTGAGAATGATAAATTAAATGGCTGCTAATGAACAGTTCACAGTCATAGCTGCACGTTGCAGTTAGAAATGGGAGAATGAAAATAATTGATGCAGCTTAAGTCTGTCACTTTTCTAACATTCATGTATTTCTTGGAATATGCTATAACCAGAATTTGTGTACATGGTTTGAGGTGAATTTGCTTTAAAAAGTCATTTCTAAAATCTTCACCAGATGTATTATTTTACTTTGTCTAGTGAAATCAGAGAAACATTTAAGTCACAGAAGAATTTTAAGCCCATTACTTTCTGGCAATCTAACAATTTTAAATCATAAAATATTGTACCTATTAATAAATGACCCCTACCTGGGAGGCTTAGTAGTTCCAAAAGAAAAATTATACTAATATTTGAAAATAAATTATTAGTGTCTTAAATCATATTTGGTAATTTCCAGGTAACAAAGAATAAATGGGATTTCAGGAGAGAATTTAAAGAAAAGGTTTTATTTGTATATACACTAGTAGTTTAGGTAAGTTCCAGTTAGTATAGACAGCAGTAATTGGAAAATGAGCCTAAAGGTAAATTTTGAATGAAGTTGGAATTTAGGTAGGTGGAGAGAAAAATGAGGCAGAGGGAAGAGCATTCCTGTCTAAGACTGATGTGAGGAAGAGCAGTATTTTGGAGCCATTAAGTTATGATCATAAATATGCTCAAAGCTTCAAAGCTGGATTGTTATTAATAATTTCACAGCAAAAGTAACAAATTGGGGTGGGGAAAGATTGGGGAAGAAGAGAGATACATCTGAACTTAGGCAAACCACATTAATTTTTATAATTTAATTGCTAAATAATGGGCAGATTTCAGATAAGTTGTGATTGAAAAGAAAGTTTCATATTTGGTGAAAATGGAATTTAATTACTCATTGTTAAATTTGCACCTGTTGTCCACTTAACTAATTTCATACTCTTCCACGTAATGGGGAAAACAGTACAAAATAATGAAGTTGCTGGTTAATATTAGTGGAAAACTAAGACAATTCAAGTTCATTGATCTTTTCTCATGAAGACCAGTATCAACATACTTACACAATTGAATAGTGACAAGCATAAAATCATATTCACAGTATTTGTAGTGTGGCAAAGAGGTATTTCTAATGGAAACTTTCATATAGAAATCTCTAAAAGTTATTGTCAAGGATTTTTTTCTCATTGGTTTGTTTTTTTCAGATGCAATAGAAGTTATAAATATACTGTGTACTTTTCAGAAAAATATTTGTTCCTTTTTAAAAACTTTACATTTTAAATTCTTCGATCTGAGCTTAAATCAAGATAGATGTCTGTCTTGTCATATATGTGTATATATATATATTTACAAATCACTGATGCTTCAAACCATGATCAGATTTAGATATTCTTGTAGGTGTTCTTTCTTCATGGAGAATAACTGTTTAGTGATAGCATTTTAATCAGAGAATTGGTTTACATTTTCTTGACTGAACTCTCCCATTTCTATCTGTAACTGATAAATAAGAATATTTGTATTTATATAGATCTATTTATAATGACCCCTCATGCTTACCTCATAAACTCATAAAGAAACCTTTGTTAGTGTAGTTTAATTTGTATGTCACCCAGTATGTCTAGAATTATGTAAGTAATTGTTTGTATTCTGTAATAACAATCTCTTTTAGCAGGTCAGGTTGTTTCTCCTCAGTCTGCTCCAGCCTGTGTTGAAAATAAAAATGATGTGAGCAGGGAAAACAGCACTGTTGACTTTAGCAAGGTAAGCTTTTCTCCCTCTCACTTAAGTAATTGGCTGAATTGTTATTAGAAATTACTACCCATTTAAAGAGGTGTTGACACAATTTCGTGCATGCACATTTTTTTGTTTCTTAGCCAAAGCTTGATATTGTTATAGATAATGTTAGCTTTTAACTTCACATGTAACGTTTTGCTTATTCACAAAATCGATGGTGTAAGTTTTATGCATAGTCCTCAGGTTTCAGCCACTTGGTATAATATATCTCATCTAGTAAAAACAATAATGACTTCACAGAGAATTTAACAGAAGTTTGCTGTTTAAAACTTTTGTTAGTTTTTTTTCCAAAATCATTTTTCCTCTATTTGTGGAAAAGCAAATCATATAATAAAGTTTCACAGTCATAATTCAGAGAAAGGTATTAGTGTAAGGAAATACTAGAACAACATAGTAAAAGTAGAGTTTTGAATAAAAACATAATAAAGATTGACTCTGTTGAGGGGCACACCTAACTGGAGACAGTTCATATGAAATCATTTACTTGATTGTATTCTAAGAAAATAGTATGTCTGTAAAAATAATGTGATTTTAGTTAGCAAATCCCTGACATTTTAAATGGACTGTTATAGGTGATGGCAAACTAACACTTAAACAGGAAAGAGGAGTTTCAATATTGACCAGAAATAAAGGAGGTCAGCAATTCTCTTTATCTGAGTGGCTGAAACAGTAGTAACTCAGAGTGATTCTTCTTTTTTTCATAAAGCAGTTATTCCTGGCAATGATTGTCACAGCGGGTGGAGTTGGGGTGGGAGGTAGAGTAGAGCAAGTTGCCTGATTTGAGAAGAATAATAGCAATCAGCTCCTTGTTGCTGTGTCCGGATCCCTCTGCCGATGCCTAAACGGTCTAGGTCTCTGTGTGCATGCTCTCTCTCCCTTTGGTGCCTGGTGGAGTCTCCCCTGGGAGCACGGTGTACCAGCTTAAGTCTGTTAATTATGCATGCAGGGACTGGGCGGCCAACAAAAGGGGCATACTAGTCCGTGTGGGATGAAACAAAAGCATGAAAAAGGACCTCCACACCAGCAAGACAGAGAGGTGAGGGCGTACTTGGGCTATGTTTCTTCAGTGAGTCCAAGCTCATTTCACTGTATGGAGGCATGTGATTCAAATATTAAGACAGTTCAAATGTATCCATTTGCCACTCCAAAAAAATCCTTTTAAAACATTACATCTTCATTCATCTGCCAGTTGAAATAAAATTGTTGCAAACTGCCATATATTTAATTTCTGATTTCATTTGAAACAATGTCTTAAAAACAATGACATAAGAAGTGACTTACTTATTTACACAGGCATTAGCAGTATGACAAGGGTGTATTTAACATTTTCAAAAACTGATAATCAGGTACTTTCAAATGAATTACCTTTTAAGTTTTTTTTAAGGATATACCCCTTTGACACTAAATTTTATAAACTGATAATCAGGTACTTTCAAATGAATTACCTTTTAACTTTTTTTAAAGGATATAACCCTTTGACACTAAATTTTATATTTCCATATCATTTCACTTCTAGGTGTCTGACCTATCTTTGCAGCCTTCAAAAATGCTTCATCACATTTGAAAGAAAATGAATATTGCCAGTTGGAGACAGTAGTCTTATCTTCAGGTTCCTCAAAACAATTAGAACTGTAGAAGAGTGAAAAATAACTGTCCTTACCCTTTCTTCCTTATTGAGTTTCCAATAACTGGTACATTTCATCTTTTGGTAGGCAAGTTAAATTTCTAGAGCTCTCTACTCAGTGCCAACCATCTATACTCCTGCCCCTTGTCCATAGCATGGAGCACCGGGAGAATGTGGCTATTGAGAAAGAGCACGAGTTCTTGAATCCTCACCCTACAGTTTATAAGCTCTCTGATCTTGGAGTTTTCTGAACCGCAGCTTCCTCATTTGTAAAATGAGAATTATAATATCTATTTATAATTTTTTTGTGAAGATTACATGAGATAATGGAGCAGATAATGAGAGCCTGGCAGAGTGCTGGGCATGTAGTATGTGTTGAATAAAAGGTGGCTACAATTATTACTATGTTGTTATTGTTATTATTAATATTAGTAAAAGTCATAGTGTCAAAAATAAATACTCGACCAGAACTTAGTGTGTTTTGGTCTCCACTGGATCTCTAATTCCTTGAACAGTGCTTGGGATGAATATGTTGAATAAATCCTGTGAGATTCAAAATCATTTAAACCTTTAATTCTGGCATTTTTATGAAACACCAAGTAACGTTCTTACATTATAACTTGGGATGGCAGAGTAGTAGGGTTTCAAAATAACCATGACCTATCATTGTGGAAACAAATTTTAGTGCCATATTTTGCAGGTACATGAGTTCAGGATTTTTAGCATAATGATATCAGTTTGGTAGTGAATTTATCAAAGCTTAGCTAGTCTCCAGGATAGTCTGTCCATTTAAATATTTTGAGTTTTAAAATATAGATTACAAACCCCAGTAGAATTTTGAAATGTTAAAGAAAAAAAAGTATTCATTTTGTGTGACTTGATCCTAGATTCTATCTCCATTCAATCTACAGACGATTAACCCTTCGGATGGATAGGTCTATCAAACTTACTCATTTAGGGAATATTTGTTAATATAAGCTGAGTCATCAATTTTGTGCTTCCTAAAATGCCTTTAAAAAGCAGATGTGTCAAAACACTCTGTCTCTCTCTCTTTGTTTTTTAAACTTACATGTAGAAGATAGCTATTTTAGTATTTCCCAATATAGGTGGTGTTTCTTTTATTTCATGGCCCAAAGAAGCCTTCGCAGTATTTTCTATGTAAAAATAACTTTGTTCTGCCCCTATCTTTAGTATGTGAAATACATTACAAAGAGTTGAATTATTAAATCCCAGAACTGTAGGAAACCTTAGAAATCTCATTTAGAAGGTTAGAAAGCTGAACCCCAGAGAGGTTGAGAGAGCTGCTCAAGATCACTGGCTGCTTAGTGTCACAACATCATTTCTCCCTAGAGACTCCCTATTGATTTTGTTGTACTTTCTATAATGGGCTTAAAACTTAAACTTTCTCCCTAAATTCCCATCTGTATTTCTTTCACTTCTCAGTGTATAGCTTGTCCAGACACTTCCAGTCCCACCATGATCATCTCTCTAACTCTGTTCCCTAGAGAAATAACTGTTTCTCTCCCACAACTTAAGGACCAAATGCCCCAAATAAAGCATCTTTCCCTTAGTGTAAAGGTCTGGAGAGCCCAAAGCATGATTATAAATTCAGATCTGTGAGTATAGCTTCATTCTTCAATGTCTGGTTCAGAGGACCAGAACATTTCAGAATTTCTTTATGTTCATTCCAAGTGTCTTGTGTCCACTGGAGGATTATTTTAGGGATATAATTCAACCTAGTTTCTCAGAGATATTTTAGGTTATTTGTAATTCTATAAAAGAGTAAATTATGGTCCTTAAGTGTGATTTTTTTTGTTCTATTAAAAGGTAGATTGCCAAATAAGGTTATTTATGAATTGAGTATTAATGCAAATACAAAATGTAAGGCTACCCAGGACTTATATAATATGTAATTGTATAATACAATAATATAATTAGATAATGTATTATATAACCTGTTACCCTCAAAACATATGACTACTCCAAGAATAATATAATGTAATGGCTACTCCTGATATATGTTATTTAATTACAATTTATTATATTTTAAATCAAAAGATAAATTGGGTAATCCTGAAATTTAATTCTGTACATTTATACTGTTTTTAAATAACAAATATTAATCAATGATATATTAGGTATTATGTAATTAGGGCAAAAATCATATGTAAGGACCATATATTTCCTTTTATAAAATTGAACTATTTCAGCATACTAGGTCCTCCTTGATATAATTAAATTGCATCTTAAAGCAATTATTTATATAATTGTCACCTGCCTGAGACACCAGCTTCAATAATTAAGGCTATGGCATTTATCAAGCAATAAACATGCTTATAGAATGTTTTCCATGTAGAATTTAAATTTCTCATTAAAATTATGACAGGTATTATCAACATAACTCATATTATTTATCAATTGTAGATTATCGTGAAAAGCTATTTTCTCATTTTAAATTTTGTTCCAGTGTATTAACTTTGTATAATTATTTCTACAAGGGGAAAAACTTGTTTACTCTTTTAGGCTCTGGAAGACTTAGGAAGATTTATGTATTTTTCTCAGAGGGGTAGTAATGTATAGGCAATTTTTTATTCCCCTCGAGAATTTATGCATTATAGTGAAATTGGAAAGCATTACTAATTTAAAGAATTTTCAATGTTTACATTTCCCCTAGCTAGAAAAATGATTACAAAAAATATGATAATAATTCCTATAAAATCTAAGCTTGTATTATTCGGATAAAAAGTTTTGTATCTGTAAATTAAAAGGTTAGTGTCTCTAAAAGGAAAATATTAACCATATAAAATCCTATTGTATATGTTTTATGAGATTACAAATTTATATTTGGAAGTATATTTATAGGTAAAAAACTTTGGAATTTACAGTATTTGTCATAATTTTTTCGTAGGCAGTTTTGCTTTGTTAAGTCCATTTTTTATTTTTCTTTAAAATAGAACATTGGTTCTATTTGACACTTTTAGTGGAGTATTGCAGATAATTTTTATATTTAATCCTTATGATAAAATATGTACTCCATATAATATATTTTATGTTTTGTGGCACCCCCATCCTGAAGAAAATTGACTAGTTATAAACCTTCTAAATAGCTGAGGTCTTGATTTCAGAAAGCAGCATATTTAATGTAATAACTAAAGGCCGGCTGTGGACTTCCTAGAGTACTAATCCTAAAAATTTTGATATTTTTCATGTTAAACTTCTTGGACAAAATATTCTCAAATCGTTACACTTGCAAAAGAAATAACTGACCTAAAAATATCTCAGACTCACCTATATTTTTCAGGTTTTTTCTTTCTCTCTCGGCTATTCCCACTTTGATCTTAGGCCCTCATTTCATTAGAATGAGAGCATAAAACCAATTACTAGATCAGATAAACTTTTTTTCTTATTCTCCCTACAAAAAGATTTCTATGAAAAGCAACTCTAGTGAATTAGAAACAAGAAATAGGCCTTGTAATATTACTTTAAAGTCACCACTTGATTTTCAGTAAGGCCCTGTACATAAAATTTGATAGTTACTCTTAAGAATATTTTACATTCATTTTTCAGATATCACACTTTACTCTAAGCCTTTTTCTTGTTATTGATCGCTTTTTGTTTTGTGTGCATTCATTTCAATCACAGACATTTCATATCAGTAATTCAACTCTGGCTCTTCAGCAGCTCCAAATGTTAATGCTCTTATTCTTGCTTTTTTTCACTCTGCCGTATCGAAATTTTCTGATGAGGAATTAAAGTTGAAGAATGATCAGGCCAAATATAGAATGTGAAGTATATAGAATAGCTAGAATAAAAGTTGAAGGCTAAAATCATACTGTAAGGAGAAACAGCATTATATTTCTTTTGAAATAGGTACATACTGAGAATTAATTGAAATGTATTGTGTACAAAATCAAGATAATGTAGTTTAAAACTACATAAATCTATTGGCAAATGCGAATCAAATTATGTTTAAAGTACATTCATTTAATTCAGCACATACTCTTTTCTTCCCTAAAATTTCAAGATTGCTGATGCTAAAGAAGCTTCTTTTAAAAATACTGAAGAGAGCAACTAGAGTATTCAGCTTATTGATAACAAATTAGAAAAATATACAAGAAAAATTTATATAATTAAAGGGCAAATGAGATGTTTAACTATCTTTAAAATTTACTTAGACTATATAAAAGCTATATTTATTTAAGCTATATTTATTGATGGATTACCATGCATGAAGCCCTGTGTGAGGGTATGATTGAGCAAAGTTTCCCAGTTTTGATTTATCTTCTTTTACTTTGTGATGCTCTCAGGTTGATCTGCATTTTATGAAAAAGATTCCTCCTGGTGCAGAAGCTTCAAACATTTTAGTGGGAGAACTAGAGTTCTTGGATAGGACTGTAGTTGCGTTTGTCAGGTTGTCTCCAGCTGTTTTGCTTCAAGGACTGGCTGAAGTCCCAATCCCAACGAGGTACAAAGTATTAAAGTATCTTTGGCATTTTTCTTAAACCATTGTTTTTGTTTGGGGAAAAAAATGAGAAGTAAATGTTTTCCTTTGAGAGTTTTTTTTTCTGGACACTAATGCATATTGCACAAAACTATTTTTCCTTCTTTTTGTGGAGGAGGGGAAAAGTGCTTTAAAAAATATTCTGTTTTTCCTCCTTCCTCTCAAACTCCCATGTTTCCTTTTAGCAATGCTCCTCCTCTCTGAAAACCCTGGTCTACATAACCACGTGAATTCTTTCTTACAATTTTAGCAAAAAGTGATAAAGTGTTAGGCTTTTCTCAAAGAATGCATTAGACGGTGGGCTAAAGAGGATCCTGTATATTAGTGTGGTCGCACTCAAAAAGGTCTGGTTCCAAGGCTTGGCTTCTGCTTGAGCAAGTAGGACCTCCAAGTACAAAGTATTAGGGTTGTTCCTGCTGTCTCTGATGTTCTATGTTTCAATCCCAGGCACCACACACTGCCTGTACATAGAGACTGAAGAATCTCTGGTAGTAGTGTCAGGGTACTATTCAAATCAAAAGTACAAATTTAATTTGATCACCTGAACTTGTTTTTCATTTAACTGTACATAAAAACTAACAACTTAGGGATAATGCAAACTAAATTATGTTGTTTATCATTTATCTCTGTCGTACAGATTTAAGACAGTCCACAGGCAAAACTGTGAGGAGAAAAAAAAAAAGAACATTTACTTTAGCACATTAGGTTCCTAGCAATTCATCCCAAGGACCTTGTTTTCTTCCTTCAAATGTGATTCCTGTATACAGACAGTATTTACTCTGAATCTTATTCCTATGGCAAGATTTACTATGTAAGGCCCCATGCCCGCATGACTGGTGCCCTTTGTTTGATGCTGTAGCTCTTTTAGATGCTGTTAGTATGCCTCCTCTTCCCAACATTGAGTGCTTTAGCCAAGGTAAAATGATGAAAAGTGCAGGTGCTATGCAACTGGGTTTGTAGAATATATTTCCTCTAAGGACCTTTGTCCTTAACTTAGAATAGCAGATTACATCTCTCTGTGCTCTGATAATGGATGAGATATTCCAAAAATATGGAATAGTTTTGGTGGGAGGGGCCTCATTTCGTTAAGTGTTCAGCAGACTGGAATTGAGGTCAGTGTTTGCGCACCTATGCCTGAATCTGTGGCAGGAACACGTTCCAGGTAACCTGGTTACCATTCAGGTTATGGAAAGAAGTATCTGTTCTTCCTGATGGAAGGCTGCTGTGATTTCCGATACCAAGTTTTATTTAAAAAGGAGAAGGATAAGCTGAGCACGCTGACGTGGCACCTGACTGTATGATTAAGGCTTTATTTTTCTATACACAGCCTGTAACCTATTCAGAGATTCTGGGAATTTGTCTTCTCAGACTTAAGATGTCAACCTTACTAGTTGTAGAGGTATTGTTTTAGTAGTTAAAATTCCTTTCAGTCTTCCAAGCAGTGAATTTTTTTTCTACCATTTAGGAAGGTATTTGATGAATTCTGAGAAAGGGATGGCTATTTATGACGATGATAGTTCCTGTATTTCAAAGGAAAGAAAAGAAAAATTCCCACAAGTCGAGAAAAGCCATAATGGGGTCATATACCCTCACTTTGAAAGCTGTCAAGGTTTAGTTGACCTCATTTCATACTGATAGAGCAAAATATGGGTAGAGAACAATGGAGGTAAAATCAGGGGCACATAGAGCCACCATCTAAGGAGAGATTAAAAAGACTAGACTATTTAGTTAGGAAAGGTGAAAAATGGAAGAAGGTTAGTTAGACAAACAGAATAAAGAAAGCCACTCAAGGTTCCTAATTATCCTTTCTTAGGAGGACAAAAGGGCACACTATGAATATAACAGCTGCACATAGTAAAAATGTCAGAAAATAATCTTTTAGGAGTTATAAATAGCCCATGGAAGGGAAACCTAAAAAATAGCAAGAAGTGCATAGGTTAGGAAATTTCTTAAAGGTATTATAGTTGATAAGCATCTACCACCACATTAAACTATTCCAATTTTAAATGTATAGTGGACATTTCTGTATATTAGAAACTGACTTGGATTCAGTTACACCTGAAAAAAAAATTAATGCAAGACCCTCTAAGACTGTGTACTATATGCTTCATGTAAAAACATGTACCATCTTTAAAGTTTATAACTAAATGAAGGGTAAAATTATAATACCTATTTCAATATACTTTATAAAGCTAATCTTCATATTTAAGAGCATAAATCATTTAACACAGTAATACCATTGAATTATATTGCAGAATATAGGGCATTCTAAAATTTTCACAATTTCCCCGGAACAGTGGCCTTTTCATAGACAGGACAATGACCAATCCGTCATAGTAAGAGCACATATTGATTTCTTCAAAAGCTCCAATGTGATAATGAGTCTGCCAGAGTTTCAACCTTATTTAGTTGAAATACCACAGTGCATGTGGTATGTTTATTCCTCCAGCATTGGAATTAGTAGATAATTAACCCCTCATTTTCAGATAACTAAATGGGGGAAACACTGAGATCAAAATAACCACAGATTCGCATTGCTTAAGGATCTTAAACATGAGTCAATCATTATAAATGTTTCAAAATAATAGTAGACTATGAAAACTAGTCAAAATCTCCATCTTCAATAATTCTTTTGAGATGAGTGATTCTGTACTCTGAAATTATTTTTATTTTTCCACCTTGAAACATTTGTTTTTTTGTCTTCTTAATTACAGATTTTTGTTCATTCTTCTGGGACCCCTGGGAAAGGGTCAACAGTACCACGAGATTGGCAGATCAATTGCGACCCTAATGACAGATGAGGTATTCATTCAAGTTCATTGGGAACATTGTCCTCCACTAAGTGTACCCAACTTTTGGAGTTCTGTATTCATGACAATTTGCTGTGAATCAGATTTCTCTGTATTGCATACCCTTCTTCTATGCTTCAACTATAAAATTACCTTTGGAAAAATTTGCTCAAAAGGGAAAATAAATTCACACACATGAATATAATACTTTAAAACCTGATATTCTAAAGAAAATTCCATATTTAGTGACATTTAAAATACATTTACTAATATTCTCCTTATATATACTGCCAAAGTGAGCAACACCGCAAATTTTGTTTGGGGCAAAATAATTTTAAGGTCCCAAGAAAAAACAATGGCAATTTATCTGAATAGCATACATGACACCAAAAGCCATGCGAACATCTATCAACTCTTTTTAAAATTGCCTGAATGTTCTTAACCTGGGAATCTTTGAACCATTAGAGGAGTGGTAGATGGATTTCAAGGGGCCTGTGATCTCTTTGATACAGCACACAAATTTTTCTATAGAAAAAATTTCTATGTATTTTTTTTTTGACTGAGAAAAGATTTCATCAGCTTCGCAAAGAGGTGTATGTCTTAAAAATATAAGATCATAAAAATAAGAACATAAAAGTACTATCATTTACCTGGTTTCTTGAATTCCCCAACACCTTATGAAATCTATGTTGATTGTTTTGTTTTGTTGTTTTTTTGTTAAAGAAGAATACATGCAAAAGATCATAGAAGGGGCATAAATTCAAAATTCAGCAGTAAATAAATGGGATTATAAATTTTCTAGAAATTCATCTAAATAATTTAATAATATATTTATTGAAATACATAGCTTTGGATACTCGGAAATCTGTAAAAAGTGTGAATTGGTATTATATGTATGTCAATTTTCCTAAGTTTATGAAATCTGGAAAGTTGAACACTTGTGTTTGGGGTACAGTATAAATGCTATCTGTTCAAATTATGTTTTTTGGTTTTATGTGAATCAATTATTGATATTTATAAATAGGAAACCAAAATCTAGAAGAAAAACATTTTTTTCATCAGTCAGAAAAAACCAACTTGGTGAATATTCGTTTCCTGTGGCTTCCATAAAAAATTACCATAAATTTGGTGACTAAAACAAGAGTAACTTATTTTCTCACATTTTGGGGGGCCAGAAGTATGAAGTCAAGGTATCAACAGGGCCATATTCTCTCTGAAGCCTTTAGGGAAGAATCTTTCCTTATCTCTCCAACTTCTGGTGACTCCTGGCATTCCTTGGCTTGTGGCAGCAAAATTCCAATCTCTGCCTCCATCTGCACATGGACTTCAACCCTGCCTCTCTGTCTCCTTTTCTGTCTTTTATAAGGGCACTCATCATTGGATTTAGGGCCCACCCTTCCCAGGATGATCTCATCTTAGATCCTTACCTTAATTACATCTGCAAAGACCCTTATTCCCAATAAGATCATATTCTGAGGTTCAGGTGGACATATATTTTGAGAGGACACTCACTACTCAATCCACTGCAATTAGTAACATTCTAGTGATGAAATCTCGGAGAAGACAGCAGAGTGAGAAAAGGGCTTCATGAAGAACCCAAGCCTTCTGGTAGAACTCTCTATGAGCAGACATTCACTGTATCTGTGCTTTCAGTGTCTCCATATTCATTAATATGTGAAAATTTATAGTATTGAAAAATAAATGGCACTGCAGTTCATATTCCACAATTTAAGTATTGTCACTTACATGCACATATGTTTCATGTTACAATATGTTTCCATATCTAAGAGTAGGACATTACATTAAGATATAAACTTTGAGACTGGAGTGTGCCTGGAATATCTGGGGATCAGCAAAGAAGACAACAATGGCTAGGCAGGAGGGAAAAAGGGAGAGAACAGTAGGCAATAGGGTCAAGGAAGTAATGGGCCAGTCTGTGTAGGTCCTATATTTTTCTGTTCTATTTTATATTATGTGAGATACAGAAAGTTTCAGAATATTTTTGTTATGTTAGTATACATTAATTTTTCCCATTTATCTTTTAACTTTTCCTACTTACATTAAGTTTATCATTCCTCCGGATGTTAGTCGGTGAGATTACTTTATGCTGCAGAATGACCAATTAAAATTTCAGTGTCTTTGAGGATTTATTTCTATCATGTCATGTGTCCATCACAAACTGGCAGAGGGATTCTGGTCACTATTGTCATTCAGGAACCCAGGATTATTTAAGTTCCTTCTCAACCTGTTTTCTCAGTCACTTTGGCAGACAAAAGGCAATGTGGTAAGTCACACACTGGCACTCAACTTCCATTTGAAAGTGACCTATAGACGCCTAAATAGAGCACACCTAATCCCAGTATCAAAGGAGGCAAGGAATGCAATCCTACCATGTGTATAGAAGACCCATGTGTCTATCAATAGCCTAAATGAGTACCATGCTGTGTGTGTGTGTGTGTGTGTGTGTGTGTGTGTGTGTGTGCACAAATGTAAC
Source organism: Smutsia gigantea (assembly GCA_032199065.1). NCBI lineage: Eukaryota > Metazoa > Chordata > Mammalia > Pholidota > Manidae > Smutsia > Smutsia gigantea. The sequence continues at coordinate 161,771 of JAVSCE010006501.1, forward strand.
ATACTCTGAATGGCAATATATTTTCTGGCCTGTATAGATATGATATTCATCCAGAAAATACTAATTTATAACATTATTTAACCTTTTTGTTTATAAATATTTATAAACTTGTTATTTAAAAATTGAACCAAATTGACCTTTTTAATTAGTTTATGTATGCCCAGTTATAAATATTGCTAAAATTTCTAATATATTCTAGAAATTTTTATATCTATTTTTCAGCAAGGGCTTCTTTTAGAAAGTTTGATTTACCCATACATTAATAAGCTTTGCCAAGCTTGAATCTTTAATTCTACTTTAATGAGCTTCCTTTCATCCTTCTTTCCCTTTCTCTAATCTTGCCTTTGGGTATTTCAACATTTATCCCAACTTTCTAAGAAAAATATGTATTTCTGTGTATTCTTAGAATAAACTAAATCATAATATTTTACGGTAAAAACTTTTGTTAGAGCAACCTATTTCTTCAAATTATTATAATCACATATAAGATAACCAGGAAATGAAAACACTGAGCACATTAAGATTTTATAATTTTTTAAATCTATAAATGATATGTCTTTTCCTTTTATAGGTATTTCATGATGTTGCTTATAAAGCTAAAGACCGTAATGACTTGGTATCAGGAATTGATGAATTTCTGGATCAGGTTACTGTTCTCCCTCCTGGAGAGTGGGATCCAAGCATTCGAATAGAGCCTCCCAAAAATGTTCCTTCCCAGGTATGTATATTTGAAAATACTAAAAATTCCCATCATTTTGTTGTCTTCTAAATACATGTACTGAAATAGCAGAACCCATCAAAAAGATTCAAATGACTTAAATTATAACCTCTGTGATATTGTGTTTTATCGTGAGAAACATGTATTTGGTCTTCATCCTTGGTTTCTGGCACAGAGCTCCTAAAACCCTTGGAATTGCCTTCGTGTTGAGAGTGACACAGGTGTCTTTTGTTATGTTAATGAGGTGAGTTTTGTAACTCACCTAAAGTTGGGGCTGGTTGCCAGTGGAGCTAACCATGTGATTAGAGGGCTGGAAATTTCAGTCCCATCCTCCCACCTCTGGAGAGGGCAGAGTGTCTGGAGATTGAGTTCAATCATCAGTGGCCAATGCTTTAATCAATCACGCCTGTGTAATGAAGCCTTCATAAAACCCCAAAAGGACAGAGTTCCGAGAACTTCTGGGTGGTGAACCCATGTGAGAATGGTGTGCCTAGAGAGGGCATGGAAGCTCCTTGCCCTGTCCCTATACCTTGCCCTTTGCATCTCTTCCATCTGGCTGTTCATGAGTTATATCCTTTTACACTAAACTAGTGATCAGGTAAGTAAAATGTTTTTCTCAGTTCTGAGAATCACTCTAGGAAATTGAACCCAGTGATCTTCCTTTGCCTAGTTTTCTACTCTTCTTGAACCACAGAATCCTCTTCCTACTCTCCAACAAGCCAAACTTAGTGTAGTTTCTGAACTGAGTTCTAAAAATCCCATGGTTGGAGAACACAGCCTGCTGACCATGGGGCCAAACTATGTGATCCCACCAGAAATTCCTGATCCCAAGAATAACAGTGAACTTGATCACCACACGTGATTTCATGTCAGACAGCTGCAGCAAAAGAGTTTACCTGGGTACCTCTCTGAAATGAATCTAACTACAGAATCCTCCAGATGTTTTCTTTAATTACTTGAAACATGGGCTTCCGCATGAAGGGCCCTTAGCTCAGTAAACTAGAACAGTCTGCTCAACATTGCCAGCCCTGGGTGTGTTAAATAATATTTAAATGTATCCATTACTTCGGAGTTGGTAATCCTCACACCAGTCCTGAGAAGCAGTATGGTAACAATAACAACAATGACAGCTAGCATTTATCCAGCACATACTATGCCAGGCCTTTTTCTAAGCACTTTACATACTTAATTCATTTACTTCTCACAAAACCCTATGAAGCAGACAACATACGATCCGTGCTGTACAGACGAGGAGACCACAGAATAGGGATGAAAGAATGTTCTGCCCCCTTGGTGACTCAGGAGACATGGTTCTGAAGCTGAATGCTCCCACCGTATGCTGGGTGACTGTAGCAGAGGCTTGTCCTCTCTGTGCCATCTGGGGAAGACCTGACGGGGGTCGATGGGAAAGTGCTCCATAAGCGCAACTGTAAACTGGCTGACAGCACCTCAGGGCCAGGAAGGGAGCAGAGGTGGATGCAGGAGTTCAGCAAAGGCCAGGCTGCTGAGGCCTTGGTCTTCGACTTGAGATCTCTGAAGGGCCCCTCAGAGACAGCCATCCACATTAATGACAGATGGGGGGTTCACTTTCCTGCCCTCCAGACCCTATTAGGGAGGGCCCCTCAGAAAAATTCTAGCACAGGCTGAGAAGGACCCTGTAGGGGTCTTGTAAGTTGAGACCACTGTTCTTGGATCCAAATCAGTTTGTAGGTTCTCAGAAGGCTCTATAGAAATCTTGGTCACTGAAGGAAAATGAGACTCAGAAATAGCAAGTGTGTTGTGCAAAGTCACATAGCAAGCCAGATGGCCAGGACTTCTAAGCTGTGGGCATGGCTGTTTCTAGTAATCATGCAGCTTTTTGCTGTATAGCAAAAGATGCCTTCTGCATCTTCCCAAATCATTAGATCATGAAAATAGGAAAAGTATTGTCTGCACAGCCCTTCAGATCCTCATTTAAATGCAAAAGAAGGCAAGGGAATTTGGGAAATTGACAGCATCAATAAATGGACATGCTGGGGCAGGGTAAGGATCAGTCTTTGACAACAGGTTCTCAATGACACAGTCCATGTGCACTTCTTCTACCCCACAGGCAGGGCCATTTCTGGGCCATCAAAGAGTTGTATGGGTGAAATCCTGGGCCAATGCATGCCAAAGACATCCTTGAAGGAAAGGAGAAGTCCCCAACTTTCAGTCTGACTAACCACACTATGGGGACTACATTCTCTGTAGAACTTATAATCACTATCTTATTTATTCATTTTGTGTGTTTGTAAACTGTCTCACCCCAACTAGAGTGCAAACTCCATGAGGGCCAGGACCTCATTCATGATCATATTCCCTGTACTAGAACAGAGACTCATACCCAACAAGTATCAATGTATTTGTACTGGCATGACTGAATGAATGACAGCTGGCTGACTGGTTGGCTGGATGGAAGAATGGATGGAAGGCAGGATGGAAGGAAGGATGGATGGATGGATGGATGGATGGATGGATGGATGGATGGATGGACAGACAGCTGGGTGGGTGAATGCGTGGATGGATAAGTGCATGGACAGAAGGGATGGGGTGGGGAGGGAGAATAAAATAGAGGAGGTACAATTCCACTGCCTTTGATCTGGTGAATATATTTGGGGGTAAGGAGACAGTTCCACCTTTGATCATCATTTACTGAACAGTTTATTATGTGCTAGGTACCACACTAGGTACCACACTAGGAAAGACTACCATGTGGAAAACAGAAAGGGTCTCTACCCTCACCAAATACACACTTCAATAGGGACACACACAAATATATAAGCGATTATCACACAGTGTGATAAATGCCATGATAAAGGATGGCCTCATGGAAGAAGAGACATCTAAACTGAACCTTGAAGGAAGAGTAGCTGTTAGCTGGGTAAAAAGGGCACAGGATGTGAGCTGGACTATTCTAGAAAAATGGAGCAGTGTGAGCATTAAGCTAAACAGAACAGGAGCCAAACAGGCTTGAGGAACAGCTTACAGGTAGAAAAACATCAGGTGTGTGTCTGAGTACTACCCAGTGAGCCACTTCCTCATCCTACCCCAGCAACTTCCCCTCAGTGGACATCTGTTGCTTTTCTCTGACTAGGTTCATCCAGTCCTCCTTCTTCTGGAACAGCTTCCTGATTTTTTTTTTTTTGAGGAAACTTTGGGTACTCCTCCCCCAAACCATTCTCAGTCTCTGTGGTTCATGGGAAACTGACAATACCCTCCAATCCTGGGGGGTGGGCATGAGATGCAGGCCTGGCCAGTAAGTGAACATTATGTTAATCTGGCCACAGTGACTATAGCTCCTGATTCCAGCCAGGCTGATTGGAGGCAGCCCTGAGGCTTTGCAGGAAACACTACAAAGGGTGTACTTTCTTTCCACCAGAGGGCACTGAACTGGTAGGAAGGCAGGACGACCATCTTTGTCACCACATGGAGGAAGCCTGCCTGATCATGAAGCCAACACAAAGGAAAACAAAACCCAGAGAGGAAGAGGATAGACAGATGCATGGATGGGTGGGAAGATGGATGAATGGAAGGAAGGAAAGAAGGAAGGATGAAAGGATGGATGGACAGATAAAAGGAAAGAAGGAAGGAGGAAAGGGAGACATGGGAAAGAAGAAGAAAAAGTGAAGGAGCGGATGGGATAAATAAAAAGTGAAGGAGGGGAAGTTCTACTGGCTTTGCTCTGGTGAGTATATGGAGGCATGAGGGAGGACAGCTATGCATCAATCATTAAATATTTACTGAGCAGTTTATTATATGCCAGGTACCACACCCAGGCTGGAAATACTACTGTGTGGAAAACAGACAGGGTCTCTGTGCCTCAAAAATATAGACTCTACTGGGGAGACAAACAGTTAAAGAGTGTGTGAGTCTCTCAGATTCCATAAATTATCTTTTTTTTTTTTGAGCCAGTCTGTACTAGATTCCTGTCTCTTGCTATTGAATGAGTCCCAAAAGGCAGGCTTCCCTCCCTGCCAACCCCCACCCCCATTCCACTACCCATATCAGTCCTGGTCCCAACTGGCCAAACAGTACCGTGACTCACAAACATAATGCTGATGGACTGAGCAGGGGCTTCTCTTCCCACACCATGGCATCCTGCTTCTCTGCTTGCAGCAATGCTGCTCCCTCTGCCTCCCTTTCACCCAGGAAAGTTCACTGTCATTCTGGTCCAAATCAAATGCCATCTCTTCTCTGTGGCCTTCCTGATGTGCAGGTAGACTTTACAACCCCACCACCTCCCACTGTGTCCATATCCCCACGGAGACCCTTGTCACATGATGTCGCCATGTCTCATCCTCTGGATACAGTGGAGGAGCAGTAAATATATACTGAGCAAGGGAATTAACATCTTGGCAGGAATGCTGAGAGAGGTGAGGAGGTTGTCCAGCAGGAAACCTCATTTCCCTGCTTTTCTTAGGAGCACTTCCATTCCTGGATGAAACTTGGCCACACCCTGGCCAGCAGGCTGTGATGGTCCAACAGCGCACAATCAAATCAAAGCTTGAACAGTGGTAAAGTAGAGCCCAT